>JAZHYW010003611.1:0-171195 GCA_037355805.1 Ixodes ricinus | reverse complement strand
TTTTTAGCCGAACCGGAACTGAACCGAACCGAAATCTTCGCCGCCATCTTGGAACTGAACCGGAACCGAACCGAAAAAAATATAACGGTAACCGGTTCAAAACGGTTCAAGGTAATTTATTTTTTATTTTTAGTTAGTATCACAAAATGAACATATGGGAATAAAAAATTGGCGGCTGTATTTCTATCAATTGATCAAAACGTCATATACAGAATTGCAACGTATGGTAAATTGTGGGTTTTCGTGGCGCTTTTGTTTTGGTACTATGATTAACCACGTGTCACGTTGTCACGTGACGTCATGGTGTCAATACATGTTGTCAAGTAATGTCACGTGACCTCGTGACGTCACGTGACTCACTGCGTCAACTCGATTTAATTTGAGGAAGTCACTAGATGTATTAACCTTGTTGACAGCGTGACGTAACATGACATCACGATTTTGCACCGAGAGTCACGTGACACCGTGACGTAAGCGATTTTCATAACCCCTAGTCGAGTGCTCGGGTTCATGACAATCAGCATCGCCAAACATTCGGGTAACGGCTCATGTTCAATTAAATATGATAATAGCCCAACTCTAAAAATATCTGAAGCTCAGCCCAAGCTTTTGCTTTCCAAACCCTAGCCGCCTAGGGCATGACTATGATGAACACTGACGGTATATAATTAGCGTCAGATCACGTGGCCGCTTGTTCAAATTGCGAGTTGAGGAGGGGATCGACAGCTGTCTCTTTCCTTTATTTTTTCTGCATCTGCTATTGCGCGGAGGGGAAAACTAATGGATGTTTTCGTAAGCTATCAACGTCAGGGGTTACTTCTTAACAGTATTTATTCAAAGTACAAAAAAATGTTGCAAGACCAATTTTACATCATTGAGGCACCCAAACATTTTTTCGTTGTTGCTGAACTGCATCCGAAAGATGTCCCCGATAATAGAAGTATTGAAATGACTAAATGCGACTTATTAATATGACGTTACATAGAACTACATGTGTGTACGGAAGGAATACCTAAAAAAAAAGATTTTAGTGACCTCAGAGGGACAGCCGAACGTTGGCAGTCGCTGTAAGTCTCACACGAGCGTCGTTCTCAAGTTATTGCCCAAGTTTCGACCCCCTGTGTATTTTGCTTAAAGAAGCTATAAAAAGATTTCTATACATCACTTAATTCTACTCAGGATCACTCCGTAACGTTAATAACTTATTGAACTTGGCTTTGCTCTTTTTTCTAGGCAATGGCAGTCGCCAAAAAATTAGAGAAATATGAGCATCGTTCATTCCCTCAACTCGGAGCCAGAAGCGGCCACGTGGCCTGGTGCCTGTCTTATGCCGCCAACGTTAATCATACCCCCGCGCTGGGGTTGGAAAGGAAGAAAACGCGTTCTGAGCTCCAGGCATTGTTAGAGTTCGGCTATTCTCATCACCGCAGTGGATGGACACGAGCCACTACCCAAGTGTCCGCCGAGGCATTGCTTGTTACGAGCCGATGTACAGTGCTCACGCAGTTCTCCTGTCCAATCCATGAGCCGCGCATGACTATTCAAGCCTAGAGAATTGTTAGAGCGCATGACTATTCAAGCAAAGGGTTGTAAAGTGAGGGCCCAAAACAAGTGCAGGTAAACCCGAATATAACATTAGCCTCCCGAGGCAGTATTTCGCGAAGTTTCGAGCTCATGGAAGCTGATGAAATGTGATTTATACTAAGATTTTAAGAATCTTTGTCTGTCCTTCGCCCTATTTATATAAAATTATAAATTTCATTGCGTGCATCTTTACGCATCTCTTTTTGCAGTAATGCGTTCTGTAAGGGATTATCTTGGAAAATAACATTAATTATCTCTCTCTTTTTGAACATTTCATGTATTTGACTTCCAATCTATCATGTGAGCACAGAACCCTTTTTGGCGTACCCTGCAACCCGATGTTTCACACTGCCAATCAGCAAAGAGAAAAACACTTTTTCGCAGACTCCACAGCTCGCGTAGTTTCGAGTATCGTCCTTCCGCGTCGGTCTCAAGCGGTTATGTGAACTTTATAAAGTAAAATTTATTGATCGTTATAAAAATAGATTTAATTACTAACTGAATATGTGACAACATAAATAAGGCGCCGACCACCCTAAAGCAATGCCCCCTAATTATCTGAAAGGTGTTCTGCCAATCTTTTCCGGCGTTTTATCCTCGAGAGGCACATTGTAAGTGATAAGGGACAGCCTCACACATTCCTGATTTTGAAGCTAATTTAAATAACTATGTGTTCCTCACACATATAACTTCTCAAACATATAGAAGTCTGTTATTGCCTCTTTTATGTGGTGAGCATTACTTTTATGTGTCTGTGGGCTGGACAAAAACAAAGTAAACAAGGGCGCGCGGCGGAACTATGATGATTACGCACGCAAACCGTCAGAAAGTGTCCAATTAAGTAGCTGCCATGTCGAGTAGAACGTGAAATACTACTTCGTTTTACTTAACAAAAAAGAATCTTCGAGGACGTTTAAGCTTCGCCTTTAAAAGTGGAACGCGATAGCCTTAACGGGCCTCGTTTGCATCGCCTTCTCATTTGCCGCGAAAGCGTGCCTCGCGGGGCCTAGTCAAAAGCGTCTGACTCGCAACCGAAGGGTCGTGGGTTCGAATCCCGCCTAAAATTCTTAATTTCTTTTTTGTTTTCAAGCAAAGGAATTACTTTAAAAAGGGAAATCATTTGAGACATGCGGCGACCTTTAATTCGCATTACATGTCATGTTTTAATCACTCTCATTCCACACGTGATGTCACGTTTCACGTGAGCATTGTGGGTTGTTTTAAATTCTTGCTCGAGGGCATGTAGCTCTGACGTCACCACCCTATCGACCAATCAAGATTTTCCAGTCACGCCACCGGCATCGGCTTTTCTGCGGCATGAGCTCCTTAACGCTATCGCGTTAAAATCATCAATTAGCAAGGGTGATGCTCATTTGCAAATTAAATTGACCGGCATCTTGTCAAGAACAAACCTCAACAGCCAGGCTATGCCAGCTTCTCCTGAAGAAGATCGACGGGCGATCTTCTTCTCTCAAAGCCGTAACCTGCGGCGTGCCTCAGGGTAGCATACTGGGCCCTCTGCTCTTTAACATTTTTATAAACGACGGGGTAAAGGTTAGTACTCTTGCGCAGTTTGTAATATATGCCGACGACACCAGCCTTTTTGTGTCGGGCGTAGACGCAGAAAGCTTAATTATTAAGGGGAACGATATTCTCGCGCAATTTAGCAGATGGTCTGAGGTAAATTGCCTTAAAATTAATGTAAACAAAACCAAGGCACTCGTATTTCGGTCATTGAATAAGCACGTCTCCTTCACTAAATCCCTTACCTTAAATGGTACAGTAATCGATATAGTTAGGCACCACAAAACGCTGGGCGTAATTTTCTCTGAGCATCTGTCGTGGGATTGCCATATTGAGAATTTGGTGAGCAGGTTGTGCAGAGTCATTGGCGTTATTAGAAGATGCCGCTCAATATTGCCTGTTAACATTAAACTCATGATTTATCATGCCCTTTTCCGGTCTTATATAAATTATTGTCACCTCGTGTGGGGCACAACAACAACTTCGAAGTTAAACAAAATACTGTTACTTCAATAAAAGATACTACGCATCATCGCGGATGTATACTACCTATATCACACTAAACCGCTGTTCGAAAAATTCAAGATTATTGCCATTACAAATATGCACGTGTATCGTCTTTTGTATGCTTTCCTTTTCGGAACAAATGAATTCATTGAATTTCTTTGGCGCACCTCGGACTTGAATAAAAAGGAAATCTCGATCAGTATGCCCTGCTCTGAGATATGGTATGTTCCTCATTTCCGCACGAATCATGCTTTACAATCACTTCGCCAAATGTTACCTTCTCTACTCAACAGGTACCATCTAGAAAACATAGCTATATACTCTCTGACTAGAGCTGAATTGTATACGTGTTTTATCTAACACGGATGTCTCTGTATGACATTTTTTTATTTTTCTCGCTTTCGCATAATATGCTTGCTGCCGAACGTTCCTGCTGCTTTTTAAGTACATGCCTAGTTGGTAAGAGAAACTCTATATGTTGTATAACGAGTCTTTTCAATGTATAACACTTTTCAGCCAGATTGCTATGCTTGTTTTGCTTTAGGGCCCCAGACCCAGTCAAGTTACCATATGGTAGCTTTTTGTCTGGAGGCCCGCCAGAGTAAATTTCTGGAAACAAAGGTTTCATTTGATTTGATTTCATTTCATAAGAAAATGTTCACTTGGGCAAGCGCTATTTTGGGCCAGATTCGATCTGAGGGCGAAGGTGCGTATAGATTAGAGTGAACAATTGCGATTACTCCTTGCTGCATGATTTGTCGCATGCATGCGGTGCTGAGTGTAAACAATGTTTGGTTAGAACAGGCATTTTGATTGCCGCTCGGTTTTTCTATAAAAAATAGACTGAAAGAAAGTATTCTAAAACTTTTTTGGCATTTTGAAACTTTCATTGCTTTTAGCTCAGTTGTGTCGTCATCTTATATACTATATATATTGTGAAGCGTATTTCGTAAACCATATTTCGTATTATATATGGCCACGAGGTGCTCGTTTTATAATTTTATGTGATGTATTTAATTCCTTGGTTCAAGGACAGAATCACGATTTCACTTGTAATACTGCGACACGAAGTTGTACCAATCACGGGTATTTTAGGCGAGCTACCAAACTTCGCGACAATATTTTATACCTTGTAAATAAATCAGCTTGAACTTTAGAATTTTACTTAAACACGAAGAAAGGACAAGAAAATACAGTATAGCTCTAAATTTCAATCTGATCTATTTACAGGTATGTACCAACAAGCTCAACTCTTCACTCTTGCACTTAAACATTTTGATTCAGGTAAAATATATGTTACTGGTAAACAAAGGGATGTTGAGTCATATGAACACGACGTTATATATGTTGATGTAGATTTTCTTCTACTCTTGCGTCAAAATTAAATAACTGAATTTCATATTTTGGTACCTAAATACTAAAGTAAATTGCACGGGCGATCGATGAAACTATATAGTTAATCGTTTCACGGCGTAAATAGTGTATATGGCCAGAACAATGCGGAAAATACATTCTCAATTTATCGGTTCAAACCGGTTCGAACCGGTTTGAACCGTTATTTTTTGCTCCCCGGAACTGAACCGGAACCGAACCGAAAGCCGTGAACCCGAACCGGAACCGAACCGATAAAAATTTCGGTTCGACACTCTGGTGAGGAAGGCTGGAGAGATGGAGAGCAGTGCCTCTGCTGTAGAGTGCGGTTTTGCGTTCGTGCAGGAGCATGCTTTTCCGGAAAGGAGCACTAAAAGCTACCGCTGAAAAACAATCCCCTGGGATGGAGCTCTCCTGTTTGTCCCAGCCCGCTTTCATGTACGAAACGTCCACTGGATGATTTTACGGTTACCAGGAGTTACCAGGTGTGTATTGTTGCCATACCTGCCGACGTACACCGTCATCGTTTCGATTTTAGTGTAATATTTGTTGGCACTTCAACACTTCAGTGACCCGATCCAAACTCTTTGCAAAAACTAGTATTTTTAGTAGGGGTATCTGACTCGTTTGGCGTCGCTTAAAGCTTCCAGTAACCAGTGTTGTACGGAACGCCGTTCCTGGAACGCGTTATTTTTAGGAGGAACGAAGGTGGAACTGGAACGGGAACTCGTTACATTTTTACGGGAACGGAAAAAGGAACGGCGTTACTTTTTTTTTGTCCAGTGGGGTAATTTTTGTTTTATTTGTAAGACGGAAATTTGAGAAGTATAAAAACGAAGAGCAGGATCTTGTTAACTTTTTGGTTACTTATCTTAGGGTTTATTTTGTGTGGTCCACGCTTGATAACAGTCGGGTGCAGGAGAGCTAGTGGACATCGATAATTTTTTCAGCGCCCCAGACACCGATACAAAAAGCAAAACTTTTATTCGAAGGAAAAGACACAGAAAGAAAGACGTTTCAAACTCAGCTACTTTCTTTGCTTTCACGAGTCCACATACACCCAGAAATCCAAGGCCGACTAAAGCCATCACTGAACTTCCAGAAAAAGACCTAGAGTTACAACAAACGAACAGGTTACCAGACATCGAGCACACCTTTGTATCCCGAACATTGGTCACTTAAAAGATAAACAAAAATTAATCTTTATTCCTTCTCCTTATGTCCCCCACCTACAAACTGAGCAACTAATCCAACCTTCACGAAGAAGGACTTTTAGTTTTTAAGACTGACCTTCCAAAAACCCTACCTCTTCCCCACTTGCTCGTCTGGCGGACAGCAACATCGAGAAGCCACTGTTGTTGAGTTCGAACAAGGCACTTTGTTGGATTGAAACGTGCGAGGTTGCTGTAAAACGCTCGAGCATTGTGGGGTAACAGTACATTTGGCTCGTCTGAATTGCCCACCACAAACGTGAATATGGTTAAGAGATGAGATTTATAAAGGCTAATATATCAACAAATGAAACCCTGCTTCCGCTTGTTTTCTTCTCCTGGTGTCCTCCCATTACGGAATTCAAATTCGTATGTTCCCATTTGATGGGATAGATAAAAAAGAAAACCTTTTCTTTCGATTTAACTAAATATGTTAATCAGCAATCTACAAACGTAACGTAAACGTAAAGATACGTTCCATTTTTTTACTGTAACGGGAACGAGTTCCCTTTTCACATATGGAACTTGTAACGGGAACGCGTTCCGAAAATCAGAAAAACCAGGAGGAACGATCTTCTGTTCCTTTTTTCTGAGGAACGTGTACAACGCTGCCAGTAACCCCTCTTGAAGTTTCTTTAGAGCGCAGCTCTTCGGCACCGTTTCCGGCTTGAGAGGTGTCGCCGTCGCCGTCGGCGTAACCGCGCGTTGCATTATGGGACGTTTCCCATAATGACGTCATGAGGGTCACTAGGGTCATAAGTGACATCACGAGTGACGTCACGAGTGACGTTACGAAGGTGACTCGTGAAGTCACGACGAAGGTTACGACCTTCACGAGGCCTTCACGAGTGACGTCACGAGGAGGAGGAGGAGGAGGAAGGGAGGAGGAGGGGAATGAGAGGAGGGAGAGGGAGGAGGAGGGGGGGGGAAGGAGAGAAGAAGGGCATACCTTCCTCTCCATACCCTCCCCTCCTCCTACTCAAGAGCTGAGCTGTAATTCGGCATTACAGGGAATCGTAAACATCTTTAATTTTTTAATTTACTTGCTGTGCGTACTTTTTTGAGCCCATATCATCGGGTAGACTTGCAAAACGAAGCCATTCAATAACGCACATATCAGTTGAAAGCATGTTTATAGGCTGGGCGCTGTAATATATCAATGGTTCCACCACTCGCTCCAGAAGAACGAATTAAGACTCCTAGATCCACTCGTAGGCAATGTATTTGTCGATTTGATCACTCGCTGAGTCTGCTCCCTCGTCGTCGGTGCACTCCAAATCAAATAGAGCACCACCGTCCTTTGGAAGTCTTCCTCTCTTTGAAGGGGCTCTGAAGCGGAGAAAATCTCGACGTCTTCGACTTGACCTTCGTCTTCACTCGACGTTCTTTGCCTGCCGCGATCATATTGACGTCAGCGTGTACGGAATTACTTTCTGAGTCGTTGTGGAGCAGACGATTGCATTTAGTTTGGGGTGTAAAAACACAAAAAACCATGGGAAAGCTGTGCAGTTCCGGTTTTTTTTAAAGGAGCCGTGAGCATGTATGTTTGAGCGCCTATAGAGACAGGAGCTCAGAGTCGTTACTTCCTCTCTCTAGGTGTTTCTGAAGCCGTGTTCGACACGCGATAATCAAATAGAAGGTTGAACGACATGACAACTTCAGGGCATCACATGCTGCCTTGAAGAAGCCGGGAAAGTTAACGAGGCACTGCAAGTTAGTTCTCTCCATGTCGTCGACGCAGCTGATTTGGCTGTGTCGACGACATGTCGACTCTTTGTCAGAACTGTAAAGGCCTGACCATACTAGCGTGAACGGCGCCGCCGGGCGGCGTCCCAACGCGAGGAGTCCACATTGGCCTCCGTTTTGCGGGCGTCACGTGACAGCACTGGATCTCGCGATCGCGCCCCCTTCGGATTTCCCGCTCTTTCGTCGTCAGCTCTTCGTTAGATTCTTCCATTTCGGCTCTCACCTATCGCATATATCAGCATCGAAACCGCACTCGCTGCCTACATGGTAGGAGTCCATGATGACCTGGTGATCAGCGTGAATGTGACTATCCTAGCCTGCTCGTTGATCTTGCGACGTCGCCGCGCTCTGAAGGGAAGGAGGCGCAGGTTTGGGGTCCGGCCGAGTTGGTTCTACCTAAACACCGAAGGACAGGTCAGCGCTTTGCTGCCCGGTCGCCGGCGCGCCAGAGATGAAGGCTACTTTCGAAAGTGTCACCAAATCAACACAACATCCGTCACAACACAGACGACAGGCAACAATAAGTGCCACGGAGAAACTCACTTGTAATTCCGAATTCCTCTTCTATAATTTTCAAGCAATCGTTCTTAGCGTCATTATCTAGGTAGTCTCGCTTCGTCTTGTCATATACAAAGGAAAACAGTCGCACAGTTTCAAGGAACCGCTCCGTTGCGGAAGGCATCGGGGGAAATAGGGATAGCAGACGACACGAAACACGTCCTTCAGAACGTGGAAGACGCGCGGCGGCGGACCGGTTTGAGCGTTGCCATGGCATCGCGACGTCACTATCTACACTACCTCCCATTAACTCCTCTCTTCTGCGGCGAGCGGCGGCGCGCTCTGAACCGTGCGAGGAGCGGTTGGCTTTGCGTCGCCGTCCGTCGCGCCCCTGAAGCCGAAAACTGGTTTCGGTCGGCAACCGGCAGCACCGACCGTCGCGCCGCAGGCCTCCGCGACGCCAATGTGGCCGTGCCTTAACAATTTGGTCGCCCTGCTGAAAAGTAGATGAGAACATGACTAGCTTGCTGTTACACCTAGGGCCCTAATCTGGTTAAGCACAAGGTTGGGGCCAAAGAAAGAAGAAGGCGCACCAATTGGAGAATCACGCCGATGACTTCGCGTTTTTGTCGCCGACGTCCAATCGGCGTGCTCCGCGAACTTTCGGGGCTCCAACTTTGTGTTTGACGAGTTTAGGGACCCTTGTCTCCACGTGTCCTTTGAGCGGAAACTATAAACGACACTGGAAGTCAGATCGGTTGAAGAGTGTAACGAGGGATCGGCAGGCTCGGAGAAGATCCGAAAGAGCAATGGTATCATCCCGTTGGTCAGCACGCATTGCCATTTCAAAAACAGCATTGCGAGTGTGCACAGCATAGTTTAGATGCACCAGTGATCTCAGTACCGAGGTCACAGTCGTGCCCCTGTCCGTAACAAATGCAAGGTTTGCAAGATCGTCTTGAAGGTCAAACCTTCGCTGCGCCCTGAGTGCTGCAGATTTTGTTTTTTCCTGCCTTCTTACTCTCTTTTGTCGAGTTCTGTGGTGCAGCGCACGCGCTCCGCTACGGGGAGAGGGAATGAGGCTTCTTCGACTTTGTTGAGGCTTGTACGTTTGGGTTTTTTACCCCAAAAACGTATCCCGTTCCTTCCCTGCCAAACAAGAACACGGTTTTTTGGGGTGTTTCATGCCCATGCATTCTTTACTTTTTCTGGGGACAAAATTTCTAGCGAGATAGAACGCTCTAAAGCGATATTTGGTGCAATTAAGGTTTTTTCGGGCGTGAAGAACAATCTTTTCCCCGAATGGCACCTTTGATTTAAGGGAGTAATTTGATCCTGCAAAGCATTCGATGATGCACTTCATAGTATTACTTCCTCCCTCTACTCTCTGCGCTTGCACACGTTCACGGGCCACCACCGCAAAGATGTAAATCCGAACACGTGGATACTCGCATCCGATCCGTATCCGCCGCCGCTGGCATCCGCATCCTATCCGCACTCCACCAGATCTGATTAATTTTAATTCGCATCCACTACTTGATTGCAGATATCCGCGGATTATCCGCGGATATGCGTCCCTGAGATGCACACGTGACGTCACCTTCCTGGTATATTTATCGAGGACAGTTACGTCACGTGACCAAGTAATGTGACCTCGAGTCACGTGACGTCGATGTCCCCACTACATTCAGTGGGGAGATGACATCCCGTGACCACATCATATGACGTCGGCATATTGCATGACGTAATTTCACGTGCCGTCAATTTCTTCAAGGGGTTTCTGCAGGGTGGTAGTTGGCGCGCAACTCATTTTGTGCTCCCTTGCCTTCGTCAGCATTATCAAGCTTGTGTAAGTTTTTCTGTAATATAGCTGATTCTTTATTTTTGCTAAGAAATTGATTCTCTAGATACACATTTTTGATAACTCACGTCGTCGAATTTGGTTAAGAAACTGACCTATGCGATCCATTCAAATGAGCCACATGGGCACAGGCTGTGTAGCTAGAGAATACGCAGTTCTTGTTATCACAGTCTCAGCTAGAGCTGTCTTGAAATCTGGGCAAGAGTACGAGATGCGATGCGTAAAATATGGTGTGGCTTTCACCGTGATAAAAGAAGCGAAATTGAAATGGCGGGCTACACACCCCAGAAAGTGTGCGTTTGTATGAAATGTTTGAAACAATGTAAAATTCTAAACCTACGAACTCTTAAATGCAGACAAGGCAGTGCGGTGGGTGGAAACTTTCCGTCCCAAACGAGGTGTTAGTTCATTCTGGCCTTCAGTGAGTGTTGTTTGCTCCCTCTTTTTTGTGTTGTTTTATTTGTATCTCTGTACACGCAACCTTAATTCTAGCTCTCGGTTGGGGCGTGTTCTTTATGGTTTTATAGACTCTTTAATATATTCATCACAAAAACGTGAAGTAATACAAATATTTGAGACTGCGGTTTATTCTTTCTTTCTTGAGATTAGCACTTTTCAGGATTCGCCATGTTTCTCGTGGTCTGCTCAGTAAAATAAGCAAGTCAATGAAGTTCGTAACCACCCTGAATAGGAAATGATTCGTGGTTGGCTCTCGTTCACTAATGTGTACTGACTTGATCTCCGGTAGTTCTTTTCGATCCATGATGGTACACAAGCGTTTTCATGGAAGCACACCAAATTCATAAAATTTGGTGTGTTCAGGTGGTAACTTAGAAGTTCCCATTACATTCACTGGTTTCGCAACTACGCATAGTCAATTAGAATGATATCTGCCTAGGTAAATCACATTCCGAGACACGCAGTAAACTGCGACAAGAAATATACCCGAATTGACTGGACAGAACATCTGAGGCTTCTGTTATTTATCGAATTTTCTGCTTTTTAAGATGGCGGATGACATGGACGTTCTGTTCTCTCTGCATGGCGTATGCGAGATGTGTTTTGTAATGATACAGACCGTGAAAATAAGCCAATAAACGAAGTGCTCTAAAATCTTTCCCAAATGTGTCCTTAAGTGTTGCATTGGACACACTCAAATGTCGTGGATGTCTCTACAAAACATGGCAAAATATTAATACCGGTTATTACTATGCTCAAAGATCTAAACCTAATGGAACCTCCTGGTTTAAGGCGACACACACAGATGGCACCCTACGTGTTCAAATTTGATGGACCTTCAAATACTCGCTCAGAAGCAACTTTTTTTTAAATTTTTTTCAAGCTGCGTCATTTGTGAGCAACAACGCCAACCAGACGGTATAGTTACGTTTTCTCCCTGTGCATAGGAATAACAGTATCACGTTTTTTTGTCCTTCACGAAATGCACACTCCAAACATTTGAATACCACATACGACCCACTTAAAGATAGCGTTCTGAAAAGTTTAATTTCAAAGAGTTTAGTGGTTTTTTTATACTTCTGGAAACCTTGCATAAAGCTACGATTAAAATAACGCGTTGTAGACTTGTGTGTGTTATGGTCCTAACCCACCCAAACATCAAAAATGGTTCCAAGTTACTTCACAGCAGCCATTCTGTTATGCTGGTGGATTTCGCCATCCTGGCGATTGATGTTAGAACTCCAGGGAAACTGTTCGAGCGAACGCGAGTGTCGCTTTCGACGCGGGGTTCCAACTGATGGTTGTTGAACTTTCTGTGAATTGTCAAGCTAGAAAGCGGCCTGCAATAGAAAAGACGCCTGCCACATCCACCGCCGCAGCTCGAACACCGCCAGGATCGCGGCTGTCGACATGACACTTGTGTGACCTCATCAGGCGGAAATCGAGGGACACCTTGTGTACGCGGTATACGCACCTGTCCAAGACGCGTTCCTGGCACCGTAGTCGCAGCCGCTGCAGGTGCAGAAACGTCCCTCGAACCCTACAACCTGTAGAAGCAACCGGCGATGCCGTTTGTCACGAGACGTTGCGCAATCTGGTGGCGGCAAAGTAAAAAAACTGGGTAGGCCAGGACGACGCGGGTCGCGCGGACTGCGTGCGGGCGCATTTAGAAACCACGTGTGAACGTGGCATTTTGGATCGGCGTGAGCCTTTTTTGAACAATTTTTCGAAAAAGTAAGTTCCAACTTCACGTCTCTATGACCTCACAGGGTTCCTGAGACATCTCGCCTACTCCTAGAGTTCCCCGAAAAATAAACGTTGCTACTGCTGCGTGAATGACGGCCAGAGTCACGAAGGTGACTCAAGCGTGAAACTTTACCCATTCCCTTCGAGATTTTGGGAAGCGACATGGTGACAGAAGTAGATTACTGCAGTGCGAAGCATTAAGTGAAGTTTGCATTAAATGTTGAAGTGATTGAAAATATATGTGCAAGCTTGGAAAGTGGTCTGATGAACTTGTTTTGCAGACAACTCGGCAAAATAACATATTTATACAAGTTGTTCTACGAGTCGCTTAGACAGTCATGTAGGGAAATACAGCAGGAAAAATCGGGCCGATTGTTGCTTGAGGAAGAATCGGGCGATTAGGTCTTCAAGCGAGAGGCCAGTCGACCCGTTACGGCCCTCGTAATGCCGTTCGGCACGCGGGGTCGCAACCAAAACCTTCCAAGCCAGCGAGTTTCAAATAGTAAATTTTTGTAGCACAAAGATTTGTTTGTTTCGGCAACCAAATATAATGCTGAGTCTGGTAACAAATGTGACGGCGTGCAGAAAACAGGATGCTAAAAGATTTTCTTTGGAAAAAGCTCGTGCGAAGCGTAAATATCCTTCTCACACGTACAGTTTCTTGCGTGTCGCCTTTTTACACCAGGCTTTGCAATGTGCATACTGTTCTCTAGCATGCAGACTTTGGTTCTAATTACCCACATTTTATTGTAGTGTGTGGGGGCGTCGGGAGAAGAAGAGGACGGCCGAGCGAGGCGCGAGCGGGGGCCAGCCGGCGAGGAAAGAGGAAGAGCGTGCTGCACGAGGCTGGGGCTGGGCAGGAACGGCAGAGCCGTTCTGGCTGGTCTGGCTGGTCTGGAGCCTCGCTGGCGGGAGCATTTTACCAGCGAGGTTGGTATCAGGACCGGCTGAAACGACGAGCCGACGCCATACCGGCCTGGGCTATGGCGATCCCGGAGTGGCTCCGCAGCGGAACCCTGGCTGTGATAGGCCGGAACAGCTAGCCTACGCAGCGCTGGCGTGGGAAGGACGATCCTAAGGCCTGGACACGGACTCCGACTGCGAGCTCTGAATGACGTGCGACAACTAGGGTCGGCGGGTCCGGACTGCCGGCTTTCGAAGGCGGGCAACCCGGTTGTACAGTAAACCGATTCGCTGCCTTCTCGTTGTGTTGTGTCACTTCCTGGGAGCGAAGCATAGACCGATCGGGCGGCGATTATTATAGAGCGATCCCACAAGTGGTGAAGACAACTCAAACTGGTGTCCAAATGACAACTCCAGAATATAATCTTAAAAAAAAGAAGAAAAAACGCATAAAAGAATTAGGGACAAGGCGCGCACGTGCACACGGGGACAGCTGAAATCGAGGTCGCCGCCGCTCGCCACAGCCCGACGGGTAGACGCCTCCGCTTGTTGCGCTGAATGAAGCACTCTCGTGGCGCCGCCTGGCCATTGTCGGCTGCCTATGCGGCTTGTCTTGGTGGACTGCTTTCTACAACGTGCCATCAAACAACAATGGCGTTGCCTGCTGGCACGAGGATGCTTAGTTTGACCCCAAGCGCTAAATATAAGCAGCATATCTTCACCACGACTCGGGGTCTACCACGCTATGTGCTCCGTCACCCGCGACATTAAAGAGAGAATGCGGAACAGCAAACAGTTAGCTTTGCATTCCGGTAGAAAGTGTGATAAAGCGCCAAAACACGGCTCGCTCAATTTTGCTTTATGCCACCCTATATTCAAATATAGAGTGGCATAAATCTCCAGGATCGCTCTAAAATCGATATAAAACATGGACGCCAGCAAGCAACGATTTCAAATTTTCATCTACTGTGTATTTTAGGAGCGGATTTGGCATTGTCATATCTCAAGGCGTAGCTCTTCGGTAAATAATGAGTGGACCAAGCTAGCCACGGTCGATGACCAACGATGGCGTTCCCGACGGTTGTTTTCGTGGCGCCATCTCTCGATAGGCGCAGCGAGAAGAGAGTGTATTTAGTCAGAAGCAGACAACTTGGTCATCTGCTCGCTGTGCCTATCGGAAGATGGCGCCACAAGCACAGTCGTCGCTTTCCGGGCATTCTGCATTGTCGTCCGCCATTGACTGTGGCAAATAGGTTCGTTTCATTTCCTTTCTTTTAATACAGGATGGGAGTTACGTTTTGGCATTTCACAAGGTAACATCCACCACCAAAGTATAGCGCTGATAAAACTTCTGTACGTGGAGAAGTAAATTTTTCAGGCCGATTTTTATAGCGAGCGTGGTAACTTATGCTACACTAAACTTTTAAGACGGAATGAGTTCATGGGCTAGACGTTTATAGAGAAGTGTAACGCTCGAGTGTCACGAACACGCGTTAGACGAAAGCAAAGGCAACATAAAGAATCAATAGACCATAGCAGGTATAAAAAAAATCCAAGTAGTATAGAAGGCACTATTAGTGACAGTATTTAAGTGAAATCATAACTAGAAACAAACGATTGAAACCAGAGAGCTTCACTGAGAATCTCAGCGGGATCCAACTCCGGACCAGGTGACCCGCAAGTCCGACATCTCTGCGCGGCGCCACGAGCGGGAAACGAACGAGATCCTACGCAATTGGACTAGGTATAACTTGCCGGCGACGATCTCACGTTGCCGACAGTCAGCAGAGGGTAGCACGCAACCGTCAGCGGCGAGTTACGACTGCCGAACTGAGTCTTGCATACTCGGTTTGGCATACTTAGTCAACAGGCGACCATCGGAAGAAAGTTATATTTATTCCAACATGCACAGTCCGCAGTCAACCGTCGGCGCCGAGTCATACATAGTCCAGCACACTGAGTCCGCACGCTACAATCGCTGGTGAGTTATACTCAGTGTGCAGGCAACCGTTGGTGGCGATTCATGCCCAATTCAGCGTACAAAGTCGCAGGCGACCGTCGGAGGCTATAGTAATTCAGCCCGCAGACGATCGTTGGCTCTTACTTAGTTCATCTATAGTCCGCAGTCGACCGTCGCCGGCGTGTTGTACTTAGTCCAGCATACTTAGACTGTAGACCACCCTCGGCGGCGAGTCATACTGAGTCGAGCATAATTATACTGAAACCCTCCCGTAGCTGACGTTACGATCTGACGGAGTCAACCAAGCTGTGCAAAAAGTACATCATCGCGGTGCTCCTTTTCTTTGTGGGTTTGCTAGCCCCTACTAAACGAGTCACGTGAGAAAAAGTTTTAGGAGGACACTTAAGACTGCTTACGGGTAGGAATGCGAAAGGCATTATAGTCCCGCGCGGTCGCCTCACAGTCCATCGCACGAAGCACACAACGAGCACAGATGCAGTCCGAAGCGCACCTTTTGCACACGGCGCTCCGGCGGTGACATCACGCTCCCCCACTGCGCAGGCGCGGCGCCCCCGCCGGCTTCACGGCTTCCGTGACGAAGTATCTGGGTTGCTGTGCCTTTCTTTGTGTTTTATTTCTGAGTTGCGTTCGCTTTGACCTTGAGTGGCGCGTGCTTGATGACGTATTTCTATGGCCATCTTTCGGGCACAACGCCGACGCCTTTTCGCGTAATGGGAATAGAAGGCTTTTCCCTTAAAAACTGCAGGATCACGGCACCTTCGTTGTGCATGATTGGTTTCATGGAAGGTACCAATCCTACAAAGACGATCAGAGCCGTGAGGTTGCACATTTGACACTGCTTGATTGGCTACAGTGAATCATGGCTTCGTCTGGAATGGGATTTGAAGTGAAACGGAGCATATATAGTCCACCATATATCTTAGTCCGCTGGTGACCGTCGGCGCAAGGCTGTTTCCCTACGAAGATCGTCTTACTACGTTAATCATAACGTCACGCGGTGAATCTTAACCTACCGAGAGCTAGCACATCGGGCGTATGACGTCAGAACTTGAGACGAAAATACATTGATAGTGTAACGGGCGCGATAAACCTACTCTCTTCGCAATTAATTTAGTTTCCACACAGGACTTCTAAAAATCAAAGAGTACTTGGAATACAAGGCCCTACACACACAAACCAAAGAAGCAGATCCCATAGAAAACTTCTTTCTAAAACATGCTCGTAACAACACTCCATTTATGAAGAAATTTAAACTTGTATCGACCATTCTGATGAACTCGGAGATCACAAGAATGTGTCGTGTGTACAACGCATCCGAAACCACCCAAAGCTCCCCGTAACCAAGCATAGCAAATCAGAACGCGCGTATAATACACGCACGACACATTATGGGCTCCGGGATTATCAAAATGATAAGGGAATCTTTTTTTTTTTTTGTCTTTGGGAAATTAACTTTTACAGCGAACGTCCAAGAGCATCGAACCACGTTATTCTCATGAACTCCCGGCAAGAATAACCTGTCATGTGTTTTGTAACAATTGCGTAATACCAATTTTCTTTGCCACCATATGCCTGGGGCGGCAGTCAACCAACCCGAACGCAAACGATAATCGCTGTCCACTTGTTAATTTTACCCAAGCGTAGGCCGAACGGTGCCGCAATCTCTGTGGCGAATCCAATAGCAGCATTTAGGTCCGCCGCGTTAGGTCACGGTTAAGCGCACAAGCATAGGAGTTTTTGTTTCTTTCTTTAAATTTTCACTTATATCTTGCTCTTCCTCGAAAGCTTGTCTTTCCCCCTTTATGCTTACTGCTATTAGTATTGCTTCTGACAAAGTGTACGAGTAGCTCGTGAGAAGTGATTGCGAAGGGATGAATAGGTGTGGAATAAGTTAAGAATGACCTCACAAGAAGTTTGTTAAACGGGATATTTTCTACGCCAATAGTAACACAATTTGCAGTTTTGCTAGTCATGAACCATCATGACTGGATAGAAGAGCCGAAAGACAGCTAGGGGCAAAGTGAAGGAGGTAACGACAACCACTCCCTGTTACCGTTAGCTCCTTCACTTTGTCCCTGTTCTTCGGCACTTCTGTCCAGTTACGCTCATAGTGTTGACTTTTCAATATCTCAGGGAAAGCCAGTGAACGAGCGATGTGGCGTAATATCTTTTTTTCGTTGATAATGAGTAAATTCGCGGCACTATACTTGGGGAGAATTTTTCTCGGCCTTTCGAGTAGAGGAGGAGAGCGCACGCACAGCTTTGATCAGCGCTCAAAATGGGACAGGACACACGTGTCCGCACCTTAGACTGCATTGCCAAGAAAAGTTGGCCCCGAATATAGTATCCTATTTGAAAACAGCCGTAAAATATTGACTTACCTATTGTGTTCAGTGCAGTAGAAAATGTGATCTGCTGCTTCTTTCGCATAGGGGTATGTTGCACGGTCGTCCATGTCTACTTATTCAGCGAGTTTCATTGTGACGGCTAATCGCACTAAGGATGCTAAGCTGCCGTTTACTAAATGGTATCAACAAGATGAAACCTTTCATAAAATAACGAGAAGTTATGAAGAAGAAAACGCTGCTTGCCAACGTCTCCGCACGTTGAGTTGACTCAACTCAGGACCCATCGGTGCCGTACCTCGTACCAGTGGCGTAGGAATGCCATTGGACCCCCCGCCCCCAAAACAAAAATCCTGGCTGCGCCACTGGCTATTTCACCCAAACGTCAAAAGTGTTCCCGATGTGGCAATAAATTACGTCGCAGAAGACGGAGTGTTAAGCTGTCGGATGTCGCAATCTTGGCAGGGGGTCCTAAAAATACCGGTAAAAAAAAGTAAGAGCGAACGAGTGTGGCGTACCTGTCGTCTCAGCGTCTCAACCACTGACTGCAGATCGCTTCCGTGGACTGTCAAGGTGGAGAGCGACCCACAGAAGAATGGGTGTCTTCCACATCCACCACTACTGCTGTGACACCACCAGGACCGCGACCGGCGACAACGTGACACTTCTAAGACGTCATCAAGCGGAAGTTGCAGGACCATTTCTCGTTTCTTTTTGACACGCTAACACGCCAGCAGGATACGTGTTCCAGGTACCGCAACTCGCAGATTCACGTCCTATTAGCGAGGGGAATGAACTATGGGGGACGCTTCATCTCGCTTGTTTTTCACAAAGCTTAGTGTTTTACCCAACTCAAGGCCTGCTGTAAAAAATCTCTACATCATTGTTCTAGATAAAGCGCGGGCCACGGAGTAGATACAAGGGCTGTGTCAGCGTCCATCCGGCACGCGCGTTCAATTGGTATTTCGCCGAATGAACTCGAGCTTCAGCCGAACGCTGATGCCTCGTTCGAATACGTCAGCCGAGCGCTTCGTCGAAAACACGCACAAATTATGCACGATGTTGTCGCGCCCACGGGTGTTGTTATCGGCTTAGCCACTAGGGACGCGACGGTTGGATCACGTCCCCAAAAGAGCCTCGGAGTGCAAGCCGACTTTTAGGACCTAGTTCCACGAAGAAGCAAGATCTCGAGGGAACTCGTTTGCCCGGCGGATATACCAAAGCGGGTTTATTTTCGAGGTCTTTTTAACAGTTTATGCCGCCTTCACGTTTTGTTTTGTACACGTATATGAGAGAGAAAGAAATAAAAGAAAAGTATTGCACTATTTAAAAAAGAAAAGTCACATTCTACGCTTGCCTTAAAGTTGGGGCGCGAACCGAAGAAGTGTGCTATACAGCACATCTTTGTTGTTGCATCCACTAAGACACGCACATATGACGACCATTTTAATTGCAAGTTCCATGGCATGATGTAAAATTGAACTTTCTTGCGATTTATTGCCCAGCAAGTTTAATCATGTGTACAACTTCGATTCAGAAAAGAGTCATCAAGCGACACCTTGATTTTTTCAAGCATCGTCGAGGTTTATTAGGCGATAGTTTCTTTTCGCGCGTTTCATCACTAACACTCCTCTTTAAGAGCAAATAGAATATATTCTCTTCGTGCCACGGCCCGTTTTCTCCGTGAGCCATAAGGTACGGTGTCGGTATTTACATATGTATAGTAGTTAGCAGTGCTCGAAAGTATTTTGAAGCGTATAGTCCTACGAAAACCAATAAAGGAAAAAAAAACGCAAGGGGTGATAAAGAAGCTCATTCCCTGTCCCCCACTAGACAGAAGGTAATATCAACCGCGGAGTGTGGGCCCCGTTCGTGCTTGCGGAGTCGGAACCACTTCATTGACATACGGATTTGGAGGCTCTTCGCGAATGACGCTCACCTCGGACATTTCAAGTGTGTTATCGCTAATGCGTCAGTCGCGGATTTTGAGATTCGACAAAGGAGGATAGGTAAGTAGGTGAGTCCGTCGCTGACATCCTGGTGGTTGATGGTAGGCAGATTGTCTTCTCAAAATAGTGTGCGAGTTCTGAGAAACGACGTGCGAGAAAATAAAGCAGCGGTCGCACTACTAATACACCATACAAAACACGGTCTCCATATGCATGTTTCTTCCTCGTACGACGGTGCCGTAGCATCGGTTGTACAAACTCTGTATTCAGACATGTTCGATACAGACATATACTGAGCACAAGTTTGTCTTCTCCTTTTGCAGGGGTCGGGATGACGTCACAACGCCGAGCTCTGATTGGCTCTGACTGGAAGGATAGTGGGTATAACCTCAAAGCAGCTTGCTTTGAAGTCTACGCACTACTCTTCATCCAGAGCCAATAACCTTAAGGCAGTTTGCTTTGAAGTCTACGCACTACCCTTCATCCAGAGCCAATCAGAGCTCGGCGTTCTGAGGTCACCTCGACCCCTGCAAAAGAAGCACACGACCTTGCACGGCGTATATGTACAACGCAAACGCGTTTCGAACTCGCTCGACGCGTGCCCGCAGACAGTTCTGTCGTCCCGTCTGCAGTGAATACCGTGGTTTTCGTTCGACGTGTATGGAGTGCGGCTGCGGCTTTATGAACAGGTGGACACAGAAACCAAGGGTCCCGAGAAAAGAAGGACGACATCGGACGTTTCCGCCCTCCTTTAGGAGAGCCGTCGGGGAGGGGCCGCTGTCGGTCACGGCTCGGCAGGATCTCTGCCCACGGTACAGAAGTTCTCTAGTTGTTCTGTGCGCGGTGAGGGGGTGGCACCAACGGAGACCAGGGTTCGACACGACGTATCACGAGTGTGTCCGTGCTGTGACCGCCGGAAATAGGAGCGCCGAGATGACTAGCAGGACCATCAGGGTTGAGGACGACAGCTGAGTGCTCGAGGTGTCTCGAACTGAAACGAAGCGACAACGGCAGTTATAACCATTGATAGGACAAAAAGGCGAGGAAGGGTGTCAGTTGTCCCTCTCCCAGCGCGAGCTTTCTACAATCAGTAATGCTTCGGCGGCTCATGAGCCTCGAGAGTGCGCGTGCAGCCGAGGCATGGTGGAAGGTCGCTGGCGCGAGCTCGAGGTCGGGCATTCGAAAGAGACGACCTACCGTTCTCACCTGGCCAGTGAGCAGAGAAACACACACACATAAAAAAAGACACACTACAAAAGACGAAAAAGGAAGACAGAAGCCATGTCTACTAAAACGTTTTCTGCACACAGAGTTCACTCGTACAGAATACGTTTGAGTTCCCTGCTAAAATTCCCGAATAAGCCACGCCCTGCGTTTCTTAAGCCGTCAGTGACTATGCAAAGAGCGAATCCGTCTGCTTCTTTCAGAGGAGTGGCGGTGACGTCAGACCAACGCCGAGCTCTGATTGGCTTCGACTGAACGAATAGTGGGTAGACATCAATGCTAGATGCCTTGATGTCTACCTACTATTTTGTTTAATCAACCAATTAGAGCTCGGCGTTCAGACATCATCGAAACCCCTGTGCAAAAAGCAGACTATAGCTTGCGGTCCGAATAAAAAAAGTGATTCCGACAAGGCATGAATAGCTGCCCCACCAATGCCAGGAGTTCATTCGTCTCTAGGGAGAATATATTGAGAAAGTAGATATAGAGTATCTACGGACCTATGAGTGGCCGGTATATGCAGCAAGCTATTGGATTTATAGTTGTGAATAAGAAGGAAGTTAATTATGAACTGAATGTAAGCGCGCGAATGAGCCTGGTGCAAATGAAATACTACATAAGCTCCGATACTGTAAGTAAAAGGATCGACACGAACACTGAAACAAAAGGATCGTTCATTGTTTGTATCGTTTTTTCTTACCTGTAGTCTTGGGGTTAATGCTAGGATCGAGATAGATAATTATCCTAGACTTTTACCTGGCTTGTAACGAACGCGTCACTGTTTTTCCGTAGACACGAAAACAGTTTACAACTTTAAGAGTGTAAAACGCCGGTTAGGATCTTACACTCAGGGCAACACCTTTCAACACCCTAATTTTAAGTAATACACTCATCATAATCGTAAAATAAGGTGTTGTTGAATGGCAAACTCTTCATAACTTAAAGAGTGTGCGCGATGAGTGTGAAGAAGTGTGCTACAATAAAGTGAGTCAAAGACCATTTTTGAAGGGCGTTCGACTTTCAGGAACAGCTTCAGAGGAGGTTGGTTTACCACCTATATGGGATAATGTTTGCTTGTGCCCATTTGTTTCACTTGTTTTACCTCGTAATGGCGGACTTTCATCTGCAATCGAGTGTTTTTTAATTGTCGAGTATATAAGGTGGTGCAGCAATGAGCACGGTTTCGATACTTTTCTCATGCTCGATTTACTGAGTCGATATATTGCCCCTTTCTGTTCATAAACGCGTTGCTCGTAAAAACACTATTTGGAGGGCTGGTAAGATTGCCAGCATTCTGTTATATGGTGTTCACCAGCTGTCTAAGCATCTTGCTGTAACACCCTTTGGGTGTTAGCCCTTGGACAAGCTGACTTCCACCATTAACCGTGTAACACTATTTAGCGTGTACTTAGTTAACGAGTGTACGGAGGGGGGGGGGGCAAGAATTTGAAATCGAAGTATCCATATGTTAGCTTTTAATTTTTCACTCTCCAATAAGCCTCCCCCATCGCACATTTTTCTTCTCATATCCTAAAAGATTGTGAACCATCGACAATTAAAGCTGTTTCTTTCTGGCAAAAAAAAACAATGTTGTTGTCTGCCCAACATCACTAACAATGATCAATGTCGTGCTCCAGAATTTAGACGTCATCACAGTAAGATCGAGCGCCGTCAGAGATTGGACACGCGTGTTCCATGAGCCTTCGGCTGGGCTTCGTGTCCAGTTAAGGCTTCGAAGGACGCTCAGCGTCGGGCTCGGGCCCAATTTCCGAGTTGGCGCCAATCAAACGAGGTAACGGTCGAAGGCACGGAACAGCACGCGAATAATGCCGACTCACTTAACTGTAGGCGGACGCGAGCAATGTATGATATTCCGCGGTCGGCAACCACAACGCTTAATCAGAACGCATGCCATCGCCCAATGGAGAATGGCAGCGCTCAGGAGGCGATTATTAACATGGAATATCAACTGAACTAAAGTATGCAAAGTAGCGGGTTCGTGACTATAAAACATAAACAACGCACGCAGAAAAAAGACAGGTGAAAAAAGTAGACAGGACTGGAGCTCATTCTCAATTGACTATCTAATAGGCAACCTGCAATGCTGTTTGGTTCGGCGCTATCTGCGACTGAAGCAAGAAATATTGGGTATCCCTGGGAGTGGCGGCTGCATTGTTCAAACGTGAGCTTTCATTCTGGCGGTGCCGCTTAGCCTAGTGTCTGAAGCAATAAATACTGGGTATCACAGGAAGCCGTGATCGCGTAACGTGCCAGTACAGCGGAGGCTACGGCCCTCGGGCCATTGGGAACGTGACTGCGTATCACCGGAGCGCGCCTCTACTCCGAAGAAGTATCAGGCTTTTCGCTGCGTCATGCTCCAATATGTGTGCGTGGCGCTGGTATATGTCGCGCATTTCAAAGCCGTCGGCACGCACTTTGGTGCTTATCGTTCATCTTTTGACAAGTTACAACGCCACGAAGTATAACCGTCGGCTCTCACTGAGCTGGCGCCGCCTGTCTGTTTCCGGATGGCTATAAAGAGTCAGGTATTTGTTTTTAGTAAGTGTTCAGTTGAGAGTCAGCGCTCGTCCTGTCTCTTCATTCGTCCTCGTCCTTCTATGCACCGTTTTTCTATTTGTACAGGGGGGTATACCTCGGCTGGTGTTTTCGCTGATGTGGAGTCCGGACTTCTGGTGGCGGCCCCGGAGCCTCCGAAGACGAGTTCCTCGTTGCTCATGGTGTACACCCTGGAGATGGTGGCCGTGCACTTGAGCTTCATGTTCCCGTCGCGGAAGTGGTCCTCAGTGACCACGAAGCGGAGGCCCAAAGAGGCCGTCTCCAGACCGTCCCCGTGCAGCGTGGTCGAGAACTCGCTCTCGTGGCTCGGCTCCGTAACCAGGGCGTCGTTGATGAACCAGCGGAGCGTCGCTGCGGGCTTGGACTTGGCCGAGGTGCAGTTCACGCTCACGGTGTCGCCGATGCGGTACTGCGCCCGGCCCCCCGTGATGCGGGGGCCCTCGGTCGGAAGCACTGCGCCGGCCGAGCGAAGCACACGGTCAAGGCTGGGACACACGTGTGTCCCAACGCTGCGATAGCGCTAATTTGGCGCCGCATCGGCGCTACCCTCAGTAGAAAATCAGCGCTGATGTAGCGGTGCATTGTATGTGTGAATAGAAAAAAAAGACGGTCTCGTGCAGCGGAGCGCTAATACAGCGCCGATGCACTGCAAAGTCAGCGCTATGCTGTACGTCTAAACAGGCATTCAGAACAACCCGTCGCTTCGTCGTAATCTTGTTCGGGTCTATAATATATGGAGAGCCCAATATTTCGCAAAGCACTTTAGAAAGACAATTACTCGAATTTACGGAAGGAGCTCGGCAAATGATGTGGCTGAAAATGTGTGCAGAGTTAGACAGATGCAATGGCTGTGTCACCGTGCATGAAGTTTAATTGTGCTCAGTGGCGCATCGCAGATTCTATTTGTTTTATTTTTAAGTTTAAGTTTATGCACATTTTTAGCAACGTGAATCGTCGAGCTCCCTCTGTAGATCGCAGCGATTGGCTTTCCCAAACGGTTTGCGGGAATGTAGACGCCCCATTTTTTATAGAGAAGTATATGCTCTCAAAACGGAGGCCCTGGTCCAGAATTTACTTATTTATTTATTTATATTATAAATTACCCCCCAGGCCCGAAATCATTGTAGAAGGGGAGAGCAGATACAAAAAGTTGGGGCTCCAATCCACGCTGTAAAGGAGGTTGGACAGCGAAGCTG
Source organism: Ixodes ricinus (assembly GCA_037355805.1). Classification (NCBI taxonomy): domain Eukaryota; kingdom Metazoa; phylum Arthropoda; class Arachnida; order Ixodida; family Ixodidae; genus Ixodes; species Ixodes ricinus. The sequence continues at coordinate 146,513 of JAZHYW010003611.1, read as the reverse complement.
TGGCATCCCCTGCAACGAATGCCCACTGGACTATAGACCCTTTTTATGGCAAACGGCACCAGGTGGTGCTCCAGTTTTTGACGTCTCAGAGAACTTCTGGTTTAAAGAAAAAAAGAAATAACAAAGGCACCTTAATACCGTTGCTTGAAATTTAGACGAAACGTTTAACCACCAATTCTCCAGGTGAACGCCAAAAGAGCCAAGGAGTGCGAGATCTGTTAAAATGTTTCGAGTTTTCTTGTACACTAACTTGCTTCCTCCAAGATGCAATATTGTACAGCCAAAGGCTCTCGTTAAATCTCCAACTCTGTTGTCCGTGTAGAGTTTATGCTTTCTAGCACTGGTGACATAAGCAAGCTCAACAGGCTTGCAAATACGGTGCGAGCGGAAGTCGCTTGAGACGCAAGCGGCAGTTCATATTTGTAAACAGCAGAAGGACCTATACCAAATGATTGACGAAAGAAAAGTAATGCACGGTACCAAAACTTTTTATATATGAAAGGCTAGTGACGTCACTCCCCACGTCGCAAGCTGCTGCGCCGACGGCAGCTTGCGCAACAGTAATCTACTTATACCGCAAAACGTATGCGGTGAGCACTACGTGTTTCGCATTGTTATCAGGAGCGCTTTGTCATCAAATATCTGGTTCGGATGCTTGTTTTGTGCTTGTTCTTTATTGAAACGAATGCTGTTCTGTATGTTGTATACGTGACATGCACTTTTTGCTTCAATCGCTTAAGGTTTTTTTGTTTTATTTTTTCCGTTAGCATGACGACTCGATAAAATTCCAGAAATCCGACCTGTGAGTTATATTCAGCTTCGAAGTAAGACGGATAGTACAACTCTAACTAATAAACTCTGATAATAATATAACAACACGTCAGTCAAGCAGGTCATGCATCATTGCCAGAATGGTTAGTGATAGCATTTCGAAAGAGATTAGTCTCAGTGACAGTGGCAATCAAACGGGTGAAGGTTGTTCTATTCTCGTGCTGTACGAGGAAAGATTAGGGATGGAAGTAGCTATGCATTCATGTTGATGTTTGTATGTTCTTCGTATGGTATTGCTCTACATGATATCTTCAGCCGATGATATCGTATTTTGTGCTACGGGAGGTGTGACATGGGTGTGAGAAAGATGCTCTAAGCGCAATGGCCGCGCGAGCAAGGAAAATTATTTTTGTGGCCTCGATCCTGTTGTCATGCCGCTATCGACGCCTGCGAAGCTAGCCTTTCTCTATTTTGTTTGGGCACAAGCTCGCTGATTAAACCTTTCTTTTCAGTTCAATATTTATCGCCTCTACGCCTTACTCCGCGACATTTGTGACGGATGTGCGGGGTAACGCAGCCCATGAAGCGTACCCCTCCGAGGCCTCGCAGCGCAAGCCCAATACACCGCTCAAGAAAATCATCCGCAGAGACTACCGAGATCCGAGGAAGCCGCCGCACCAAAGGCCTACCCCCGCAGTTCGGACTTTTGCCACCCAACACGAAGCAGCCAACGAGGCCGACGATGGACCACCAGTCGTCGCAGACCCCGACCGCCGCCGCCGTCGTATACCTGCCCGTCGCACCCGGACTCCAACGCCTTTCTACGGTGAGGTCTACGAGGACATTGAGGATTGGCTGCAACACTATGAACCTATAGCGTGCTACAACGGATGGTCGAATTAAGCAGTGCCTCCCCAACTTCTACTTTTCGCTTGAAGGCACTGCGACGCACTGGTTTGAAAACCACGAAGACTCCTTCTCCACATGGCAGTCCTGCGCCGCCGAAATGAAACGGATGTTCATTAATTACCACCGTCAGCAGCGAGCAGAGGACCTTCTCCAAATAAGGGTACGGGGCCGCAACGAAAGCGCGACTTGTTTCCTTGAAGATGTCCTTTGCATAAGTGCCCTAGGTGATCTGGAGGCCGCCAAGGAAAAAAAACTTCGCGTCCTTATGCGTGGCGTGTAGGGTGAACATGTCGGAGGCCTCGTCGTCAATCCCCCGACAATCGTCGAAAGTTTTGTGACTGAAGCCACCGGCCCCGCGTCCGTACATTGCGCCCCCCGACGTGAACCTCCCGCGCCGTAGTATCCTCGGCACCAGGATGATCGGGCGCACGTCCGCCAAGTACAAGCTGCGTCAAGAAAGATAGGCCTGTGGTGACGGGCCGACCGACGTCCGCTCTGCTACCACTGCAGAGAAGCCAACCACATCTATCGTGGATGTCCCTACCGACGAATTAGGCCGCGTGCGTTCCACCCCAACGACCCACTCCCGAGGAACGGCGAATGCCCTCACGACGTCGAGAAGTACCTCCGACGTTCAGCATCCTCAGCAAAGCTTCTCCGCGGTGAATCCCGCTCGCCATCGGCAAGACGTTCAGCGTCTCCAGCGCCACGACCCCGCCGAGAGCATGTCTCCCCTGCGTTGCCGGGAAAACTAACATCGGCAACACCTGGACGTGACGTAGCCCGTACACGACCGACGTAAAGAGCCTCCAAAAACGTCAGATGCCTCCCACTCGTCCGACGACGTGCCTCGCGGAGCGACGCTTCTGCAATGCAGCCCAACAGTCTGAACGTGACCATCAAAGGCCGCGACGCATCGGCACTTGTGAACACCGGTGCAGACTTGTCCTTTTTGAGTTTCACGCCGTTTTCGGAAAGTGACAACGCCATGGGAATGCACTCGAATCCAAACCGCTGGTGGGCATCTCATCATACCAGTCGGTGGACCGACTGCTCGCGTCGAGATCCACGGAGGGACGTGCCCTGTGAAGTTCATCGTTCTGCAGGACTGTGCGAGGGACGTTATTTTCAAAATAAACTTTCTCCGCGAGTATGGCGCCGTCATCGACCTCGGAGAAAACCGGCTGACGCTACGAAAACCTCTTCCACTCCCGGAGGAAACCAAAGCGACGTCAACCGTGGTCCGACTCCTCGAAAACCACGCAAACTTACCGCCGCGATCGAGTGTTTTCGTACCCGTCGGGATCGATGAAACTTCCTTCGGCGAGGTGCTGCTCGAGGGAAGCCTTCCATTGCTTCTAGAAGGAGGAATCGGTGTCGTACGAGGAGTAACAACATTTTAAGACGGGCGCTTCATGGTCCTGGTTAGAAATTTTCGGAAAGAGCCGCAGCACCTTACGAAAGGTATCGCCATGTGCCTTATTAATGAGCTCGAGAACTCAGCCACAATCGCTGCACTTTCGGAAGAGCCAACTTCATCGCAGCACGAAAGAACGCCGCCCTCGGAACTTGACATCGACCCGAAGCATCCAGATACTGAACGAGGAAGGCTGCTTGACTTGCTGAGCGAATTTCGCTAGTGATTCGCAACAACATCAAGGCTGCGACAAACAACGGTAGCGAAGCAACGCATCATTACTGACGACGACGCGCTCCCTGTGCACCAGTCGCCGTACTCAGTCTCCTTAAAGGAAAGAAAGGTGATTCAAGGTCAAGTGAAGGAAGTGCTCGACGACGACATTATTCAATCCTCAAGAAGTTCGTGGGCGTCCCCAGTCGTCCTTGCAAAGAAAGACTGAACCCTGAGGTTCTGCGTGGACACTGGATGCTGTCACTAAGAACGACGCGTCTATCCGCTCCCCAAACCGACGATACGTTAGACCGACTGTGGCACTCCCGATATATTTCGTCGATGGACATGAAGAGTGGCTACTGGCAGATTGAAGTCGACGAACGAGACCACGAGAAAACTGCGTTCATCACTCCGGACGGACTGTACAAGTTCAAAGTGATGCTGTTCAAACTTTGCACAACACCAGCCAGCTTCCAGCGTGTAATGGACACCGTGCTGTCAGGTTTGAAATGGCAGAGCTCTTTCGTTTTCCTGGACGATGTCATGGTATTTTCACAGGATTTCGATGAACACCTGAGACGACTTCGAACTGTGCTTGAAGCCATCAAGACCGCCGGCCTGTCACTCAAGCCAACAAAGTGTCGGTTCGCCTATGGTAAACTAAAGTTCCTTGGGCACGTCGTGAACCACAAAGGTTTACTCCCTGACCCTGAGAAGACCCGCGCCATAGCTGCATTTACGCTGCCGTCTGACAAGGAGGCCATGAGAAGATTTCTCGGACTCTGTGCCTACCACAGGCGATTTGTGCGGGACTTCGCCAAGATGTCCGCACCGCTGACGCACCTCACAAAGGGCGCCGTAAAGTTCGAGTGGACAGAACAACACCAGTGGTCATTCGACGAGCTCAAACGAAGACTCCAGACGGCCCCAATTCTCGGCAATTTCGACCAGTTCGCTGAAACAGAGATCCTTACCGACGCTAGTGACACCGGACTGGGCGCGGTTCTAGCCCAAAGGCAGGACGCGACAGAGCGAGACATCGCATGCGCAAGTCGGACGTTGTCTAAGGCGGAGAGGAACTACTCAACGACTGAAAAGGAGCACCTTGCTCTCGTCTGGGCAATAACAAAGTTCCGCCCATATTTGTATGGACGTCCTTTTCACCTGATCACGGACCACTACTCGCTCTGCTGGCTTGCGAATCTGAAGGACCCCACCGAACGCCCCGCCCGGTGGAGCCTGCGACTGCAGGAGTTCGACACGACTGTGGTGTAAAAGTCCGGCCAGTAACACAATGACGCCGACTGCCCCTCAAGGGCCCTCTTCGAGGCCGGTCCTGCTTGAACAAAAGGCGACGACGATGAGTGTTTCCTCGGCGCTCTGGGTCTCAGCGACATGCAGCCCTCCAACGAGACGACCCTGAACTGCGAGCACTCGTCGAGCAACTAGAGGGACGAAGAAGTGCTGTTCCCAGCATTTTTATACGAACACTGCCAACCTTCTCCGTCCGACAAGGTATGCTCTCGAAAGAGCTTCAGCGAAAAACACTCGGCGTGGCTGTTGGTGATACCTTCCACTCTTCGAGAAGAAATATTTCAAGCCTGCCACAATTACCCGGCGGCGGGACACCTTATCTACAGCAGGGCTCTTGCCAGATACGCAAAAAGTACTACCGGCCCAAGCTTGCGAAGGCAATCTATCACTACATTCCGGTCTTGCCACGAGTGTCAACAACGGGAGAAACCACTGACGAGACCGGCAGGACTTATTTAGCTCTTTGCGCCGCCATCTGCCCCATTCCAGCAAATCGGAATGGATAAACTTGAACCGTTCCCATCATCGACGCATGGAAGCATATGGATAATCGTCGCGACCGATTATCTCCCACGGTACGCCAAAACCAAAGCCCTTCTATAAGGTACGGCTGTTGAAGTCGCCAAGTTTTTCATCGACTCCATTGTCCTCCGGCACGGCGCCCCGAAGTCCTCATTACAGACCGTGGGTCATCGTTCATGGTTCAGCTGATGCAAGGCATCCTTCGTCTCAGTAGCACCAGCCACTGTCGAACCACTGTACCATCCGCAGACAAATCGAATGACGGAAATACTAAACAAAACTATCGCTAACTTGATGTTCATGTATGTCGACGTAGAGGTGTTACCCTACATCAGGTTTGCTGACAACACGGCGGTGCAAGAGACCACAGGAGTAACACCGTTTCAGCTGGTGCATGACCGAAAAGTAACGACCATGCTTGAAGCGATGCTGCCCCACGAACTAGCTGACGAGCGGAGCTACGGCGACCATTTGGTTGCTCAACGAGCTGAAAAAGTTCGCCAGCCCGCGTGACTCCGGATTCAAGTCCAATAACGTGTCGACGCCACCCAGTACAACCTTCGTCGGATCGACGTTTGCTTCAAGCTCATAGACCGTGTGAGGGTCTGGTCCCCGATACGACGACGCGGCCTAAGCAAGAAACTCCTGAAGCGCTGCTCGGACCCTACAAAGTGCTTCGACGACTCGGAGATCTGAACTACGAGGTGATGCCCGACGGAACACGAACTTCATCACGCCGGACACCACAACCGGAAGTCATCCACGTCGTGCGCCTTAAGCCGTACTACGATCGATGGTACTGTGAACTGTGTTTTCGTAGTATGCTTGATAGGACTGTGTTTTACAAGCTCCGTAGTTTGCCATTACTCTTGTTTGTCTTTCTGCTTCATTTCCTACCAAGTTGCATCGAGGAGATGCTCTTTTTAAAAAGGGGAGTAATGACACACGAATCGGTGAGTGATGCACGTGCGTGACCAAATGGTTACCTTGCTTGACAAACAAGAGGAGGATCCAGGTTTGATTTCTGGGAGGGGAACGTTCTTTTATTTATTCTTTTTACTTGACGTTCTCGTAAGTTCGAGAACCTTCTCGTCTGATCGAGTTACGAATGTCCTACGCGCCGAACGTTTTAAGCCGAATGATCCAGAACCACACGCGGGTACATAAGGTTCTCCGCGTGGCGAACCGGAGTCAGTCTCGCCCCAGCGCTTGATCCTGCTTTCATGCCGCTTTCGACGCCTGCGACGCCAGCCTTCGTCTATTTTGTCTTCGCGCAAGTTCGCCTATTAAACTTTTTTTCCTTCAGTTCATAATTTCTCGCCTCTTCGCCTTGCTCGGCGACAGTATGTTTATTGGACAAGTCACAAAATTAAATATTTCTCTCTTCAACAGGGTGACGAGAATTCTAGGCTCACCTAGAACTGTCATGTCCTTCTGGCCGCCGACTGTATCGAAGGACGGAGCTTCCGCCGACACCTCGCAGCGGTACGTGCCGGCGCTGTGCAGGTTCACGTTGCGCAGGTACACCGATGTCCGGCCGGACCGTGCAAGCTGCGCAGAAAAGCACGAGGCAAGATGAACGTGGTTTCACTGCACAGAGGTCCATATTTTATTCGTTGTAATAACACCTCTCTGCTCTGTGTCTTAAAACAAAAATATATTAGTCAGTGATAACTTGAGAAATGCAGAAGTGGATCATTATCTTCACGCTTATTGCTTCGTGATTGGTTCTTTGGCGATCTTAGCAAGGAATGCCGCAATCTCATTGGCCGAAGAGTGATAATAAGATGCTCGAGGCTCGCCACGCCATGCGTCTCTGAAGTTGTCGGTGACCGTACACTCTAAAAAATGACTGCGCGTTTAGTTACCGCAAAACACTCGAAAAGCCAATCTATGCGATTTACAAAATTAGCTCAGCAAATGATGAGGCAAAACATCTGTTTAGATCTCAAAATCCATTATGCGCTGTGGCATTATACAATCCAAGCATGGCGCTTTGCATTGCGCAATGCCACAGCGCAGACTTCATTTTTAGGTCTGAATGAATGTTCCGAATCATCAGTCGCTGAGCCGAGTCCGTAGATCGCAGGGATTGGCTCTTCGAGTGTTTTACGGGTAAGTAGACGCGCAGTCATTTTTTAGAGTGTACGGATTACAGATACGCTCCGCTGCTGACAACCCTTTCTCTTAGCTTTGCTACGGTACGACCAACACCAACACGACCAAGCGAGGTTTCCCACGTAAGGCTGTAGCTTTAAAAACAATGAGCGTCAGTTCGTGCGTGTGGAGGAGAAAGCTGAACTGACTAATACCATATTTACACGGACACCCTTAATCGCAGTTATGTCATCCTTAACTGTAGTTACGCTTAACTACAGGTGCCACACTATACGCTCGGACAGCACTTTCAGAACAAATGCGCGTGTGCAGTTTTGATGTGCGCTTAAGATACGCATAGGCACATGCGTCCGTAGCTTTGACTGCATAGCCACATAATGTTATTGAAGAGTACAGTGTGGTAACTGCGGCCAAGCGAAACTGCAGTTAATTCTGTCCGTGTGATTGTGGTATAAGACGGTTATCTTACATCCGAGCAAAATTGCATAGCTTTAAATGAACACAAGCCCCAGATATAACGGGATGTGTAGCGTACATCGACGTCGACTCCGGGCAGCGGCAGGAACTGCCCCGGAGGCCAGTCGTTGGGCACGAAGCGGTAGAACTCGATGTCGTTCTTGTACCACTTGACCGAGTAGAGCCGGTCGCCGTTCAGCTCGTAGATGCAGCTGAGCCCCACGGTCTCGCCCAGCGTGGTTGGCGACGGGATGTCCACGTTGACCAGCTTGACCGCCGACACGGCCGCCACCAGGCCTGAGAGCGGCGGAGATGAATCATTTGCATAACTGCTCGGATGTCAACGTTAGAAACAATACCAATGCTTTAGTTTCACGATAAGGAGTTCTTCTTTCTTAGAGAAGTTACAAGTAACGATACAGTCGTGACATAGTGTTGTGGTTTGTAACCACCCTTAAATAGCATAGTTTTTTTATTGAAGGGACTATAACGTTTTCATTGAGAAGGGAACAATGAAAAAATAACGACCACGTGGATTTATAAGGTTAACGACAATATTAAGCGTAACCTCAACAGCCCAGCTCTCACCCTACGAACACCACCCTAGGTTTTGCTTGAGATAAAAGTTGCATGAAAAAACAGCAGCGCACTAACATTAAAGAGAGCAGAAAAAAAGCATCACAATTTGTGCGCAGCACGTGAAGCTCAACATTTTCAAAGCAAAACGACAAGAAAAAATGGCTCCATCCGTGTTTGCCCTGATCGGCACATGTGGTCTCCCCTTCAATATTATGTTTTATTTAGGTAAATTGTAGCAAAGAAATACATTCGATATATGCTGGGACACGGTGGAGAAAAAGAGACCGACTGGCACTCAGTTAAGGTTGTTGAAAAAAAAATATTACATTCGAAATACATTTTCATATTCAAGCTTTTCTGAGCACTTTTCGCTTTCTTTTGAAAAAATACAAAATGCACCATTTAGCGCGCACAAGCGTGCACGTCGCATTTATTTTTTTGACTGAGTAACCATTCAATGGCTAGTTGGAGCTGTTAGTGGTTCGTGCTTTCATTTTTCACATATGGCCATGTCCTCTTTTTTCTGATGGTGTCGCATCAGTTTATACAAAGGACCACGATGAATGGCATTCAGCTTCAGCCTGCGTGAGCGAATAATTCGCTTCTTGCATGCACGCATTTATTTTGTCTTACCCAAATAACTCAACATCATAATGCTCAATAGCACATCGATATAAAAAAAATTCTGGTGAATGTGCAATGGTGTTTTGTCACTGAGCAGTGATTTAAAATCTATATGTTAATTACCAAGTTAGAAACAGGACGTAAATCAACATGCAAGGAAACGTTTTTTTTTTCTTTTGTTTTTTTCTGACGGTGTATAATGTACGAAATTATCAACAATCGTTCCCAGCCAGAGACTAGAACATCGGCAGTGTACGTATATTAGTAGCCAAAAAAAATGTTAAGTACATTACAGTTTTACTGATTTATTGCGGAAATATGTTTTAATTTGGCAGTGAACACTTCAATCGAGCTCGCGATTAATTTCTAAACTGATGGCTTGTATTGCCAACGGTTTTGCACTTCCTCGTAAGTAAGGAATTTGTCTGCGATAAATATTTTCAAAGTAAAGAGGCTTGAAGTTATATCCAGGTGTTACCTACTCAAATCGGTAGATATTTAGGGTGAATTGACCGATGAATTATCATCGGTCAATTCACGCTGATCACCAGGTCATCATGGACTCCTACCACGTAGGCAGCGAGTGCGATTTCGATGCTGATCTAGCGAAGAGCAGACGACGAAACAGCGAAAAGATCCGACGAGAGGCGCGCGCGCGATCGCGAGGGCCAGTGCTGTCATGTGACGCACTCAAAACGAGGCCAATGTGGACACTGCTCGCGTTGGTGACGCGGTGGCGGGTGCCGCAGCGGCGCCGGCGGCGTGCGTCGCTCGGCACGTCGCCGGTCCGGCGCCGCCAGCGGCGCGCCATCGGCGGTCGGCGTTGCCGGCCGAGTCCGGCGGCCGTTGCCGGTCGGCGTTGCCGAGTCGGCGTTCCGGTCGGCGTTGCCGGTCGGCGTTGCCGCCTGGTCGGCGTTGCCAGTCGGCGTTGCCGGACCGCGGTCGGCGTTGCCGACCGCGTCGGCGTTGCCGGCCGGCTCGGCGTTGCCGCCCGGTCGGCGTTGCCGGTCGGCGTTGCCGCCGGTCGGCGCTGCCGGTCGGCGTTGCCGCCGGTCGGCGTTGCCGCCGGTCGCGCGTTGCTCGCCGGTCGGCGTTGCCGGTCGGCGTTGCCGCGCGTCGGTCGGCGTTGCCGGTCGGCGTTGCCGGTCGGCGCCGCCGGGTGGCACCGCCATCCGGCGTCTTAACGCGAGCAGTCCACATTGGCCTCCGTTTTGAGTGCGTCACATGACAGCACTGGCCTCGCGATCGCGCGCGCGCTCTCGTCGGATTTTTCGCACTTTCGTCGTCTGCTCTTCGTTAGATCAGCATCGAAATCGCACTCGCTGCCTACGTGGTAGAGTCCATGATGACCTGGTGATCAGCGTGAATCTGATTATCCTAGCCTGCTCGTTGATCTTGCGACGTCGCCGCGCTCTGAAGACTGAAGGAAGGAGGCGCAGATTTTGGGTCCGGCCGAGTTGGTTCTACCGAAACACCGATGGACAGGTCGAGTGCTTTGCTGCCCTGGCAGTTGGTCAGAGATGAAGGCTACTTTCGAAAGTGTCGCCATATCAACACGACATCCGTCACAACACAGACGACATGCAACAAGTGCCACGGAAAGACTCACTTGTAATTGCGAATTCCTCTCCTATAATTTCCCAGCGGTTGTTCTTAGCGCCATTATCTAGGTAGTCTGGCTGCGTCTTGCCATATAAAAGGGAAACAGTCACACAGTTTCCAGGAACCGCTCCGTTGGGGAAGGCATCAGGGCGGAATAGGGATAGCAGACGACACGAAACACGTCCTTCGGAACGGGAAAGACGCGCGGAGGACCGGCTTGAGCGTTGCCATGGCATCGCAACGTCACTAGCTACGCCACCTCCCATTGGCTCCTCTCTTCTGCGGCGAGGAGCGGCGAGCTCTGAACCGCGCAAGGAGCGGTTGGCTCTGCGGCGCTGTACGTCGCGCCGCAGAAGCCGAAAACTGGTGTTGGTCGGCAGCCGGCCGCGCCGACCGTCGCGCCGCAGCCTCCGCGACGCCAATGTGGTCGTTCCTTAAGAGCTGCGCTTTAAAAAGAAAATTCACCTCATTTTAACGTGCCTTACAAGGTTCTTCAAAATGTATTTTAAAAGGAATTCAATCTAGCCCAACGCCAACAGTACACGTTATCTGGAGCTTCGTGTATTGCTAGAGCCTACTCTAGTATTGCTGCTGTCAATAAAAACGTCATGCAGAATTGAGTCGGTTATACTCAGCACTCGCAGTGGGTCACTCCGGTATCTAGATAAAGAGTTAGTGTACTTGAGTTCGTTAGTCGTGTTTTTATTTACTTTCTTTCTCCTTCTCCCATTTCAGATTTCTATCTCCGTTTTTTGTTCTTCCCACATGCTGAATTACTAAAGCAATACCACTTCCCTGACATTTTCCGGTTTTGTTGTTACGTGATACAACATGAACGAAACATCAATCTAAAAAAACCGCGCATGTTAAAAAAATAGTTCGTATTACAATTTGCATTTCAACACTCGTTGAAGGCTTATCGATGACATAACCATTTAGACACTCCACCATTTTACCAAAACATTTTAGATTTCCACAAATTTTGAGGAAAATAATGTACCTAATTATAGATGGAAAGAAACAACAGCTGGAATCCAAGAATTAACTATAATATTACATAAGTAAGCACTACAGCATTTAGTTTGATGAGCTTAGCAAAACTAAATCACTATAGTGTAACGCGTTTGTTGTGAAGCGAGTATTTCGGTGGAGCTCCTATTCTATTCGATTTTTTCTGTCTTATTTAAATACCAGATATATTTTTATCTCATACGATAAAACGCACCAGCACCTCTACGACAATGAACCTCCTCGGTCTCTGTAAGAGCAAATATGTATATATATATCAGGCTGTTTCATGAAAGGTGGACGAATTCGATATTGCGAAAACTACGCGTTGCATCAAAAAAAGGCTTGTGTCGCTTTGGTTCTGGGCCAGAGGCCTATTGAGGAAAATTATTAAAGTCCGGGATAATTCATTTGTTATGTATATTTGCGTAATTAACTTTTTTAATATTGTGTTTAAGGGCATGGTTTCAATTAGAAAATTGCTCAGCATCATCAAAAAACACTAAATCAACAAATTGCAAACGATAGAAGGCACGCGGAGCATTTTACGGATTTCTGAAAAACCGCAAAATTTGACGGGTTTTAAGTTTCGGTTTGCTATCGGAGCGCATCTCGGTCCCGGTGGCACCGCGCCCCGTGGAGAAATAGTGCAACCAGCCTCTGCTGCGTCGCGCGATGACAGCGCAGCAGAGGTTGGTTGCGCTATCTCTCCACGGTGCGCGGTGCCGCCTAGGCCGAGACGCGCTCCGATAGCAAGCCTAAACTTAAAAACCCATCGAATTTGTGCGGTTTTTCAGAAAGGCGTAAAATGATGCGCGTGCCTTCTATCGTTAGCAATTTGTTGATTTAGCGTTTTTTGATGATGCTGAGCAATTTTCTAATTGAAACCATGCCCTTAAACACAATATTAAAAAAGTTAATTACGCAAAAATAATTAAGAAATTAATTCCTAAGTGGGCCCCTGGCCCAGGACCAAAATGACACAAGCCTTTTTTCGTTGCGATGAGAAGTTTTCGCCGGAGTGATTTGGCCTGAGTTCTCTGAAACACCCTGTAACTTTATATATGTATATATATATATATATATATATATATATATATATATATATATATATATATATATATATATTGTAGGAGAAGTCGGATTCAGTGATGGGGGTTTATTATTTACACGGGCATTAGGGATAGAATTCAAGATGACTGTCCGGTATATATTGCCGCTCGCTCAGTATGCCCTTCTTTCTCCTCTTCCCCCAGGACGGCGCGTCCCCGAAGACTCGTGCCGCTTCTCTTCGTCACAATAGCCCCTTCGCAGAGGTAGCCATCCTGGTGAGGGTGATGTCAGGGCTGGGAGATAGCCGTACTGTAGAGTTTAAGGCGGTTCACATCGAGCTATTTCACGACCACGTCGGCGGGGATCAGTCGGTGGCGAAAGGGGCTCGATTTCGTAGTTGACTTCTGAAGTCTGGCGAAGCACACTGTAGGGGCCGTGGTAGTTTGAAAGCAATTTTCACAGAGACCGGGATGGCGTTGCGGTGTCCACAACAGGAGGAGATCACCCGGCTTGAATGAAAGAGGGTTAGACGCGGCATCCTGGCGGTGTTTTTGTTGTCATTGATGGTCGGCAGTGCGTGTGCTTGCTATTTGACGGCATTGCTCAGCATATTCTCGGATTTCGGTGAGTGGGGTGCATTGCAGACTTCTCCGGCGGATAGGGCACCAGGATATTGAGTATTGAAGAGACCTTCCTTCCATAAAGAAGAAAAATAGGGAAAATTGGGTAGTGTTTTAGACGGCGGTATTATAAGCAAATGGTATGAAGGAAAGAACCTTGTCCCAATTTCGGTGATCAGGGGAAATATACATAGCAAGCATATCAGCGAGTGTTCGGTTGACAGTGTTCGGTCATGCTGTTGGTCTGCGGATGATATGGTGACGTTGTTCGACGAATAACGCTGCAAGCTCGTGAAACCTGTTCCACAAGTTTTGAAAGGAACACAGTTCTGCGGTCGCTAAAGAGCTCTTTCGGAGCTCCATAACAAAAAACGATCTGGTAAAAAAAAAAAATTGGCGACATTTTCTGGTGTTACCGAAGGTAAAGCAGCGGTTTCGACATAACGCCTGAGGTGACCAATGGCGACGATGGCCGATCGGTTTGCAGAGGAGGAATTCGGAAGGGGGCCAAAAGCTCTATCCCGACGGGCTGGAATGGCCGTTCTGGTCACGGCATCGGCTGGAGCAGACCTTGAGATGAATGGGAAAACGACTTGCGACGTTGGCATTCGGGACATGATCTTACAAAATTTTGAACGCTGCCATAAAGCCCTGGCCAGTAGTACCGCACACGAACCCGAGTGTAGGTCTTGAGAAGTCCTCCATGACCACATGTTGGATCGTTGTGAAGATGTTCTCAAACCTCACGTCGTAAGTGACGAGGGAGAACAAGAAGCCAATGGAGACCTTCAGGTGAATAGTTGCGCGGGTAAAGGAGCCCATTACGAATGCGTAAATGTTGGGACTGCCTTCGTAGAGACCGGTTTTGGGACGAGTCAGGGTCTCTCACAACTGTCACAACTTTCGATAGCCACGGATCTCTTGCTTGTTTGAGGCGCATGTCGACAATATTTAGTGCCGACAAGGTGAGAGGCTCTTCGTTGGTGTCAGATGGATCGGGTGCGTCAGAGTGCAGGAGACATCTCGAGATACCGACTACGTCGCCATGTTTGCGGCCAGGTTTGTACAGAACCGCAAAGTCGTATTCTTGTAGGCGTAGCATCCATCGACCAAGGCGTCCAGTGAGATCTTTTGAAGACGATAGCCAGCAAAGGGCGTGATGATCGGTCACAACATTAAAACGTCGACCATAAAGGTATGGGCGAAACTTCGTCACTGCCCACACGACTGCCAAGCATTCTTTTTCGGATACGGTGTAATTTTGTTCCGGTTTTGAGAGAGCCCTACTTGCATACGCGACAACGTAGTTATCAAAACTGCTTTTGTCTCGAGCGAGTTCTGCTCCGACCCCAAAGCCTCTGGCATCAGTTGGGAGTTCTGTTGGAGCAGTTGGGTCAAAGTGTCGGAGTATCGGGGCGGATGTTAGAATTTCCTTGAACTGAATGAAGGCAGCTTCATACTGGGACATCCAAGAAGGCAGGTGGGACGATTTCTTCAAAAGGTCATGCAGGGGTGCTGCTACGGATGCGAAGCCACGCACAAAGCGTCGAAAATAGGAACAGAGTCCAAGAAAACGTCGAAGTTATTTCTCCGTGGTTTAATTTGGCATGCTGGAAACGGCCTGAATTTTTACAGGATGCGGCTGAATGTCGTCTTTGGACACGAGGTGACCCAGAACTCCTATTTGCCGCGCCGAAAATTGACACTTCTTGGCATTTAGCTGGAGGCCGGCGTAGCTGAGACAGTACAATACGGTTATTAATCGATGGAGGTGCTCCTCAAATGTCTTTGATAATATAACTACGTCGTCTAAATAACACAGACATATTTTCCATTTCAGGCCTCGCAACACGGCATCCATGATACGTTCCAACATCGCCGGTGCGTTGCATAGGCCGAAGGGCATGACGTTGAACTCGCAGAATCCTTCCGATGTAATGAATGTGGTTTTGTCTCGGTTGTTGGAGACCATGGGAATTTGTCAGTAGCCTGAACGGAGGTCTAGAGGAGAAAAATACTCGGCTCTCTGTAAGTTGTCAAGGAAATCGTCGATTCTGGGCATTGAATATGCGTCTTTGCGCGTGGTCTTGTTCAGTCGGCGGTAGTCAACGCAGAATCTTATGCTACCATCTTTCTTCTTGACAAGGAGGACTGGGAAGCCAAAGTACTCGTAGATGGTGTGATGACACCTTTGTTTAGCATGTCGTTAACTTCGTCATCAATTATGCTTCGTTCACACGCTGAGTCACGGTATGGACGTTGACGTAAGGGTTTCTCGTTGCCTGTATTAATGTGGTGGACTACAGATGTGGAACGGCCCAAAGTAGACTGTGGGTGATCAAATATGGCGTTAAATTTACGCAAAACGGACAACATTGAGTCTTTTTGAGACGAATCGAGGTGGCCATTTACAGTGGATAACAAGAACTCGTCTTCGTCATGTAGCTGCTGGACTAATGCACAACAATATGTAGGAGAGGGAGTATCGAATTCGAAAACCTCGATGGCTTGAAATGGTTCGGCGTAGGCTACAACTTCAGCGGCAGGAAGCATTATTGGGAGAGAACACATATTGAGAGCCATAATAAATCCGTGGCCGTTGTCAAAATTGAGCAAGCAAAGAGGAACAAGAATACCTGTCTTGCGAAAAAAAACTGTACATGGAAATGCCATTAAGACTAGCTCTTCGAGTTTAGATGACTGAATTGGCAGAAATAGAATAAAATGCAGGAATTCTTGTGTCATCAATTAGAAATAATTTGATCGTCTCGACAGCGTCATTTTCTTCAGGAAGCGGAATTTAAGCAAAGTCCACTCCTGCACGTTCACAGTCAATAAGGGCACTCGTTGCTTCCAAAATATCCCACCAAAGAATCACGTCGTGAGAGCAGGAAGGAAGGACCACAAATTCTACACAGTAACATATTTCTTGAATCACAATGCGTGCGTGCGCAGACACCGGTAGGGACAATGTTTTGCGCACCAACAGCTCTAAATGGACGTCCAACATAAGGGGTCATGACTTTCCTCAAGCGATTACAAAGGTCAGCCCGAATGACTGACGCTGCAGCGCCAGTGTCAACTAATGCTTGAAAGTGCAAACTATCAATTAGAATATAAATCATATTTCGTGTAATAGAACGAGGACTTAAGGGTGTAGAAGGATTTGCAGTTCTCGCCTTTGGAACTGCTCTTAGCAGTTTCCCTCTTGAGCGGGAGATGTCGTACGTGGGCGGAGAGGAGACAGCTAGCGTTGTCTGGGAGACGGAGATCTGCTTGGTCGTTGTTGCCGTTGGTAGTCAAAGTATTCTTGGAAAGCATCACTTCGACGACTACAAGTGAAGCCTTTTCGATAGTAAGCTTGTGGTGGGGGACCGTAACTTTCAGTGTACCGACGTCGACGAAACCGAGCGACATATCGAACCAAACCACATGAAAAGCAAATTGGTCGATTTTCCGGGGTCCTCCATATGTCGGCTCTACGTCCTTGCCAGCGAGGGGGAGGAAATAGTTGCTGGGGTTGGACGACAGGCAGGGGGGCGGACGCGCAACCATTTCGGTGTAGGTAGGCGCTAGCGGCATTGGCATGGTGGGCGGTATCGCAGGGCAAGAGATAGCGGCTGTTACTTGCTCTTGAATAAGCGCTCTGATGGAAGGTGAGACGTAGGGCTCTGAGGAAGTGGCAGGCTTTCCTAGTTGGCGAGCCACTTCGTCGCGGACGATTTCCTGAATGAGGTATCGAAGGTCACCCCATTTATCAGAAGGGCTTTCCGTTGCGTTGTTCAAGCTAGCCAGCTCCACGGGAGGCTGCGGCTTGCGGCTGAGTGGCAAACACTGGGTGCGTAGCTCAGAAAAAGTTTTGGCAAATATCGATGGCTTCAATGACGGCCACGGGGCTCTGACGACGAGAATTTGAAATGCGCCTTCAGCAATTCCCTTCATAATGTTTTTCAGTTTTTCGTCTTCCGGCATCTGTGTGTCAATGCGCTTGCACAAATTGAGGACATCTTCAATGTAGCTGACAAAGCTTTCATCGTTTTGTTGAACCCGTGATGCCAGGGTTCTTTTTGCTATAAGCTTTCGCCGGGCTGGCTTCCCAAATACTTCCTGAATTTTTTATTTGAACAAAGTCCAGGTCGCCAGCTCTGACTCGGTATTGGTGTATCATAACTTAGCGACGGCAGTCAAATAAAAAATAACGTTAGTAAGTTTCAGCACATCATCCCATTTGTTATGAAGGCTTACCCTTTCCACGGACTTCAACCAATCATCAATGTCATCGTCGCCGACCCCCGCTGAAGAGCTTCGGGGGATGTTGGCGAAGGGCTACGGCACACAGAATAGTCGTAGGTCCTTGGTTGGAGGTAGCCGATCTTGAAGCATCCGAGGTTCCTTCGCCTGTCATTGCTGATGGTAGCCGCCGATTGCGGAGTTCCAGGGTTGGGAATTATACTTGTAAGAGGGGTCCGAGTTGGGGAAGCTCGCACTCTCCACCAATTGTAGCAGAAGTCGGATTCAGTGATGGGGGTTTATTATTTACATGGGCATTGGGGATAGAATTCAAGATCACCGTCTGGTATATATTGCCGCTCGCTCAGTCTGCCCTTCTTTCTCCTCTTTTCCCAGGACGGCGCGTCCCCGAAGACTCGTGCCGCTTCTCTTCGTCACAATATATACAAGGTTTTTTTTTTTTTTTAAGCTTAACAGATTTGTTTAAAAAAGCCGTGAAAGTTACACTTATGCCGCTTGTGGAGGCGAGTTATACGGCCAGGGGGACATATTATAGGGGGCTAATCGTAACGATCAGTCGACAAATTAATTAAAATTCGTTAATTAACTTTTTATATAATGAAAATAGACATATGGTTCAAATTAAAAACTTGCTCAGCGTCATCGAAAAGTCCTAGATCAGTCATTTTCAGAAAGACTTTGAGCGCGTGAGAAGCGTAGTAGTGCACTGAAGTTACCGCTCGTGGAGCAGGTACAAAGCTGGAGGTTG
Organism: Ixodes ricinus; assembly: GCA_037355805.1. Classification (NCBI taxonomy): domain Eukaryota; kingdom Metazoa; phylum Arthropoda; class Arachnida; order Ixodida; family Ixodidae; genus Ixodes; species Ixodes ricinus. Next base: position 128,305 of record JAZHYW010003611.1, on the reverse strand, counting down.
AGGTAAGGCGGCCGCGCGATTTTTCCGTCTCTTATCTAGCCCCAGCCTTATACCTGCTCCACGAGTGGTAACTTTAGTGCACTACTACGCTTCTCACGCGCTCAAAGTCTTTCTGAAAATGACTGATTTAGTGGTTTTCAATGACGCTGAGCAAGTTTCTAATTGGAACTATATGTCTATTTTCATTAATTAAAAAGTTAATTAACAAATTTTAATAAATTAGCCGACTGATCGTTACGATTAGCACCCTATATTATGTCCCGCTGGCCATATAACCCACCACCACAAGCGGCATAAATGTAACTTTCACGGCTTGCTTTAAACAAATCTGTTAAGCTTAAAATAAACACCCCATATATATATATATATATATATATATATATATATATACAGGGTGTTTTTTTCACGCCTCAGAGATTTGTTTATAAAAAAGCAGTGAAAGAAATATACCGGGTGTTGCAGCATCGAGTGGCAAAAATCACTAAAGTTAGTGTATTCGAGGTAAAAAATAATTTTCTCGGGACCGCATTACTCGTAGTGGCGGACGTCAGAAAATGCGCGATACTTACTAATTATTTCACTGATTAATTAAAAATGAGTAATGACCTTTTTAATTAGTGAAAAATGAAATAGTTCTAATTAGAAAGTTGCTGAGCGTAATCGAAAACCACTAAACTAGTTTTCAGAAAGAACTTAGCACGTGAGAAGCATAGTAGTGCGCTAAATTCACTACTCGTGAGGCAGGTACAAGAATAGCTTCAGGCGCGCGTGCTTTTCTCCTCGCTTATCAGAGCCCAAGCCTCGTAACTGTTCTATATATATATATATATATATATATATATATATATATATATATATATATATCATCATATATGTACTTGTTTTTCTTATTTGTGGCATGATGTTAATTTGTGTATTTGGAAGAACATATACACCCGTATTTGCTCGGGTAATGCCCGCACTTATGAAGAAGGCCCTTGCGTCAACTTTCGTGCCGTACAAACATAGAGCCATTCATGCCGTTCTGCATAAAAAAGATTAAAAAAAAAACACCGCGAATAACGAGGTCGAGAACGCAGCTCTCAGTAAAACCCCGATCTGAGCAGATAGCATTTCCGAGTGAAAACTTTATCTCTGTCCCGTAAATCGCTGCCATTTTTCTGCCGATCGCGGTGATTCGCTATCCCCGGGGTCCGCGAGAATGCTGACCCGCAGGCTTTGTTCATATACTCGTACAGCGAGGCTATTACTCGAGCAAATACGGTGTTTTCTTTCTTCGGGCCTTCAAGTAAACAAACAAAAAAAAAGGCTTGCACAACTTGAAGTTTTAAAATCGCATTTAGAGAACACGTTGAAAGAATAGTTGAGAGATGCACCTTGCAGCCAGGCGACGAGAAAGCCTCCTCTGGTGATGCCGGCTCTAAGCCTCCGGATTCGGCTTGTCATGGCATCAGATTGGCCTCGGCCAGTCCCCTGGTTCCGGCCCAGCTCCAGTCATTCAGTCGGTGCCTCCGAGGCCGCTCTGGGGGAAACCAATCGGCAATTAGGAACGGCGCGTAATTACTATCCCCATCCCTACCGGTTTCTCCTTAATAATTCTGTGTGCCATATAAAGCAGGGCTTTGCGTATTTTGGCACAGTTTTAAAATTTTAATCACAATAAAATCTTGGTACTGTGTAATGCGACGATTATCTATTTCTTTGTCTATTTAATGCGAATATAAGCAAAAAAATAGCAAAGAGTACTAGGCGAAAATTTGAAATTATATATATTTTAGGGCCTTATACGGCAGTTTACACTTTACTGGATCCTTTCCAGTCAAAGTCACAAGCAAAATGATTTCAGGATCCAAGTGTCTTAGTGAAAATCGGCAAAGCCGCCAACCTATGACATCCGTCTTAGTTAAGCGTCAGATATAGTTATGTATAGGGGAATAGAAAAAAAAAGGAAAATTGTTAGTTAAACGTTCATTGAGCCAGCGCGCCTTTGCTAGCAATACACTCGACTACCGAGGCTTATAGTATGCATAATCTCACGACCCTATACTTCACGGAAAGCACGATGACACAAACAAGCTCACCTCGAGTTAAAATAATAATCCTAAATGCATCTCGGGGGTACACTCATGCGCACTGCTACCAAAGGCGCCGACTCAAGAGTTTAGGTATGATATATGAATATACACTTTCCTGGCGTTCCCTACTCAGCAAAGCATTAGGCCGATGTCACACTGATGATACATATCATACCAAATATAAACTGCACACACTGTCTTAGGCATGTTTCTAGTGTATAACACACCTGTCCCATTGGTGATACAAGTACTGGCTGCAGACGTGTTCGAAGCATACATATATGTATAAAGCGAGCGCCCTTGAAGCATGCCTGAGGCGCGCCCGTTGGTATTTTGTTATTAAAGAGTTTTAGGGAAGTGCTTTTGCACATCTCATACAGTGCGATGGGCCCTACCGTTACGAAATGCGCATGCGCTACTTCATAAGATTCGCGCATGCGCAGTTCGTACCGGGGGTCGCATCGTACCGTATCGGATGTGAAAAAACGGTTCCTAAAACTCTTTATTATGTCTGGAGCGAACGGCGGGTCTTTTTGCATCGTGTAGGAGCAGTCGGAGTGCGGCTTTGCACCGTCTGAGGACCAGCGCCCAATCTCAGATTTTTGTTTTTCTCTTCAGAACTAGTAAGACAAAGTCCGGGTATGAAACAGAAAAGTATTAAAATCGTTATATCTCTATTTAAAGACCTATATAGTAACTCCATGCAAACACCCGTGAATCCGATACTGCGAAATTGAATACAAGTTTCTGCAATCGCGACACAGCTAAGATGTTGCGCAAGGGAATACCAGAAAACGCGTGATAAACGAAGCTTTTCTTTTTTTAGAAGATTCTATCAACCGGTAAGCCTAAAAACTTTTTCAGTGTAAAGCAGTAATTTTCTTGCGGATTAAAGAGCATTCAATAAATAAAAAAGAAAACAGTTTAAGCCCGAAATTTGGTCGGCCCAAATAATGCTCAAAACCCGCACACCTAGTTTGCCCCGCCGTAGGCGGGGTGGCCAGTCACTTCAGGCATCGCATAAACAACGGGAATTAATCGTTATGATTATGAACATCAGCAAAGTAGGCGTGGTCGAAAAAACAAATATATACGTTTTTAAAGTAACCTTCAATCGGACTGTGAGGCACGTTATAAATTAGACGTGAGTGTTTACGCTCCAAGAGGTAGGTCTAGTTTTTTCTTTAGTTATTTGCGATATTAATCTAACGTCGAAGAGAATGAATTTGGCCACTGCAGCATCTCCTCTAACCTACGATATTGAGCGTGCATCGAGCAAAATGGATTACTCGACGGCAGAGCGGTGCGACGGCTGTCCTAACAGGCGTGGGTAGGTATTAAACCCAAATCTTCTGACTTTTTCTTCTCGATCTTGCGCACCATGCGCTCTAAGCGACGAGAAAAAGTTTAGCTGAAAGCTCTCGTTTACATGTTTCTCTCTCGGCACGTTTCCGCACTCATCCTTTGCAAAACACACGATTGCAATCGTTTCTGTGATTAAAAACTACATTCATCGGCTATTCTGTGGCAGAAAAAAGAGAGCATCTGAATAGTCCGAGGTACTGTCGCCTATTTTAATGATCAGACAGTTTTACGAGAGTACCACACAAAGCACTGAATATAATTTTGTTATAAACTCGCGGCACAGAAGACTTCGTTTAAATACGCAAAAAATGGAACAATTTGAAATATGTCACGAGGAACAGAACTATGCGAAGCCACTTGGATTCTTAAAAGGGAATCGCAAGATAAAACTTAACATCGTCGCTGTAGTTACTGTGTAAAAAATTTAAAAAAAAACGAACCAAACCCAGTTTTTTTTTTGCCATCAGAAATTCTATTAGTGGTTTGTGCCAGAAGAGAAACATTCACAAATATATCAATTTTAAAATGAATAAAATGTTATTAGTGCAGTGCTCGAAGCTACAAAGGCCCAGGTGCACCAGGCCGGCACGGAAACTGAGCCCATTTCCGCAGCCGCCGTCTCAGTGTCTCCCCCAGCTGCAGTGACCGCTGACCAACGTCATTTTCCGAAACGCTGCACCGCCACCGGCGCTATTTAGATGCCGCAAATCGCAATTCTGCAAAAACGCGCTGCTCGCGTCAGCGTCTACACTCCGTTTCACCGTGTACGCTGGACTGCAGGCGTCGCATACGCGGCATTGGACTGGTCCAGACCAGTCCAATGCCGCGTGAGTATGCACGTGACCCTTCGGGTAGGAGCGCATCGTCGACGTGCGTGGCACGTAGTCACGTGACGAAGTTTGCAGTGCTGGATTGGGTGGAAATGCTCGTCTGCCGCAGGTCCATCGTCAGGTTATACGGAGAACACTGGCCGTCATTATCTAGATCGCTCATCTCAATGGCCCCTTCAACAAGCACGAATCGATGGCGGACGAACGAACGTGAGGCGCATTCCCCGCTTTCTCTTCCTCCCGTTTTTTTCTTCTTCTTCTTTTCTTATCCTTCGGCGATTTTTTTTTCTTGCCGTCCGATCACGGAAGAACCTTGGTCACGCAACGCAGGGCTCAGGCACCCCCTTACATATCGCTCCGCTGGTCAGTCCGCCGGTCGTAGATGTTTGCTTGTGCCAAGATCAATGGGTAGGCGCACAAAAGCGTTCTATTTCAGTGCGCAACAATGGTATGCCGCTAAAAATAAAAATAAAATTAAAAAGTAGCGACCCGAACCGGGCATGCACTTCCGTATCGAAGCTCCCTCTTCGATAACCGGCGATCGTTCTATTTTTTTTTCTTCTGTGTAAGCGCGTTTTGAACCGATAATGGACCGAGGAAAAAATCGCGCAGGGCATCCTGAAAACAATCTATAATGCAGTATCTCAATTAGAAACCCCGTTCACCCGAGCTTGTTCTAGGATGCCAGTGACGATCGACTTATTTATTCGAGTAAGTGCAGTTCCCTTTGCCGGAAGTAAAGGCGGCCTATGGGAACGAGCTGAAAATAGAATACACAAATATATCGTTAAAGATACTTTTTTCTTCTCCAGCCTGAGAGGCCGAGTAGCTCGCCAAGTGTTTCTTTTGCGGAGTTCGAGGTACAGAATGTATGGCGTGCAACTGAAAACTTTCAAATTCGCAGATAAATATGCAGGATGCTTCACGAAACTCCAGCAAATTTGATTCTGCACAAAATAAGTATCGCAGCAAAAAATGTTGATGTCTTTTTGAGGAGGTCCGATTTACGGAAATTATTATAGCTCAGAATGATTCAGGTAATTCGTTATTTTTGAGTCATTACCTTTTTTAATTACTGAATGTAAATGCATGTTTTCAATCAGACGCATATTGGGCATCATCGAAAACTACTAAATCCATTCACATTATAATGATAGATGCCACGCGCAGCGTATTTACGAGTTTTAAAAAAGTTTTCGATTTGAACGTGTTTCTAGGCTTCAGTTTCTTATGGGAGCGCATCTATCTCCGCGCCAGCAATACCGCATCCGGTGGTCAAAACGTGCAACAACACGTGTGCAGCAGCACGCACCGCGCGTAGAAGAGGCTAGGTAAGAAAACCTCCGGACTGCCACGTCAAGTTTGCCTTGTTTGGCGTCGGTACCACTGTGAAGAGACACTTCTACGTAAACGATGCGTGGCGGCGCACGGACGTCGCGGGTTTTTGTCCATGAAGACCGCGACTGCTGGTGCGAAGATGCGCTCCAATAAGGCACCGAAACATTCAAACGCGTCGAAATATTGAGCCTTTCTTTGGAACACCACGAAATGCTGCGCGTGTCTTATATATATGTATATTTATATACTATATATACACAGAGTCATGTCTTGTTAATATGGCTACCCTGCTATAGGAACACCATTTTGCGGGGCACAAACTGGGAAAATGCATGCATTTTTGTGTCGGTATTATGGACAACACATATAATGTACTATTTTTGGAAAAGGTGGCGGGGGGGGGGGGGGGGGGGGCGTAGTTAATTTTTACTGTAAAAGTAAACTACGCATCTCCGAACGCTTGTCCTCTGTCAGAATGTAGCACTAGGGGTTCGAAACAGATGAAAAAGTTTCGACACTAACTGTTCTCTCGTTCGAAGGGATGTGCGCTCTAAGGGGCGCGCGTAATTTTCTGAATTTTTCGATAGAAAAAATGGCGGCCGACGAAGCTCTCGAATACAGGGAGCTAAATAAAACAATAGTTACAAAAAAAAAAAAAAGAAACGGGCGAAAACAAGCCCAATTGTCCCATTAAAATGTACATAAAATCACTACAATCTTTTCAGTGATATGCTGCTTAGCTCTGAAACTTCGGTATCTGGTCAGGACCGCTAGAACCCCATTTGGGCGGAAAATAAGCTGTTCGGTGATGCCTTGTTTATATTTTGCGGCAAAACAAAAAATACTTTGCATATATTTTTTATTTTTTTTTTTTGGAAGACGGAGGGGGAAGGGGGCATGTTGATTCATTTTGGTTTGGTACCTATTTAGAAATGAATATCGGTGAAGGTTGAGCATGCCGAAACATTTCTCGAGGATTTTGTGACTTGTGCTTCGCGCCCCAGCTTCCTCTGTACCGTATATATCCCTGTAATGGACGCACTGTTTATGGACAAAGCCTGGGGATTCGCTTAACCACGGAGCGCGTAAATAGTCATTCACCAAAATCGACAAAATGATTCAAGCGATTTATCGGTTATAGATAACAGTTTAACGCGCAAATGGTATCTGGAAATATAACGTTTTGACTGAAAATGGTGTTCTCGACCACTTCATTCACAATGTATATTGTGCAGAACGGGATGATTGGCTGTATGTATGTTCTGCAGGAAAGTAGACATAAAGACCTTGTTCTTAAGTAGGCCTCTATTACTCAAATATATTCGTGTTTCTTAAACACGCATTTCTTTATGTTGTTTGTAGTTTTTAAATAGCAGTTACTCCAAAGGGACTGGTGGTGTTTTAAATGTTTCAGTACCCTCGCCTACGACCCCGATCAATTAAAGGGACGCCAAAAGGGGGTTTTCTTCACTATGTGAAACGTTGCTATTATTCTTGCAATCATGTACCGAAGCGAATTAATGGACTGTCTCAAGCTGATACATATATAAATTAGTACAGTGTTTATTGGAGTATGATGAACCATTTTAGTGGGGCTACTTTCTGGGGATACATGTGCTACGTTGTTGTGGACGGGGAGGAAAATTTGAGAGCCGTGAAGAGCTTGTTCAAGAAGATTCAAAGGATTCGAAACTTTAACTTGCTTACGTTTTTTCTATTTATTTTTCCTGGGGGGGGGGGGCAGAGGGGGAGGTAAAACTTTATCTTATGGAGTGTAGCTTAGCGCTGCCCTTCAAAATATTAGTTATTTATGATGAAGATAAAGAGATTGTGTCATTAACCGTCTTGTAAAATAAAAACACAGCAAACACAAACACATGAATGCCATTGAAGTTAGCTTGAAGATGATATAGATAACTCCTGGTGATATTCTCCGAGAGATGTTTGAACTGTTATGACGTCCTTAACAAGAATGGGAAGGGCGGTCGAGTTAAAGAAATCACATGAGTTGAACAGAGTAAAGGAGTAGATTAACCTAGTTGTTTTAGGCCAGTATTTTCGTGTCCAGAGAGGAATACGATGTCTAAGAATGAAGTGGGGATGGAAACTGCCACGGCGATACACTAGAAATAGGAAAGGCGAAGAAAATGATAGCTGGAGCGTCCCATAGCACTTAACAAGGTGATTGGGCGTCTCTGTGTGTCAGGGTAGTCAGGTCATTCGTTGAACGCAGTGCAGGCAACACAATCGTAAGTAAAAATGTCAATACATTCCTGACGGTGAAATATCATAGAAGCTCTATTGTCACTGACAATGAAAAAAATACAGTGCCTGGCGACGAGGGCCGAACTTTTAATGATCGCTCAGGAGCCAATCAGATTGTAGCAATGGCTGAGAAGCACGCCAAAGTGCGAATCACGGAGCAAAAAGCACGAACATAGGAAGCCACGTCCTTCGTTTCTTAATTCCCAGTGGCCATAACCAGAGCTATACCTCGCGTGCCAATAAACGCCATATTAGAGTCCATGCAAAACAGGCACTTCGCAAAGAAAAAAATCAACAACATTAATTGACTTTAGGGTATCTTCTAGCGGCGCTCTAAACGATTACCCTTTAGAGTGCCTTTTCTCATGTCCGCCCAAGACTAGCCAGCGAACACAGCACCACACCGATTGTCCGTGAACTGGTGCTCGAACTACCGGGCGGCCGCTGTGTGACGGTGACTGGTTTCCCTTTGGGCCCGCAGCGCGCTCGTTTTGCAGCCGCGTCCGTTGGTCCTCCCTTTTTATCTGTTTGCACGCCCACACAAAGGCCCGTAGTTTGCGCCACGGAAGCTTGACCACTGCCGCTTCACCAGGAGATGCATAGAAACCGTGACCAAGTTGTTTCCCGAGTTCGTTGCTGGAGGCGCGGCCCAGCGGAGACGAGCGCTGCTTAACAGCTGCTCGGGCCTCGCGTCGCTTCAGCTCGTTTCCCGCCAGCTTCCGTGGTCGATAATCAGCACCGCCAAGCTCAGGCCTCTCTGAGGTGGATACTGAACCGACTAAATTTCTCATCTGCATGATAAACCTGAGTCGCCACGCCTTAAAGACCGACCGACTTCTCGTTGTTCAAACACTCAACTCCTAATTAGCTCTGGTTTGCTTCGAGAATCGAAGGAATCTAGTGAATTGGGAACACTCCTAGCGAAAAAGCAAACGATTCAGGTGCGCTCCCAGGTGTGCGAAATGTTAACGCTCGCGCTTTGAGTCACTATAGTCCATCTGGACTTCGATATGGAGTTTGAGGTTCCCCAACCAGCTTGGGGCTCTGCACTGCGCTTGCGCAGAATTTCTGCGTTTGAGCAGTGCGACACCCAAGGCATTGGAGCCCCTTATGATGAAACTCCCTACTGTCTATGTTGTACCAATCGCGCTAAAGCGTGCGTTCTCCGAAGAGTCTCTGCCGCACCTGAGCTATTTAGGTGGAAGCTTTCACATCGAGCATGGCAATAATATTGCTCTCGAAGGACCCTTTCTTCTGGAAGGAATACTCATAAACTCGACTCATTACGGTATACGGCGTACCTCACAAGGCCTATAATCAGACATCGAACGTTGCGCATCGGCTGGACTCTAAAGATGTAGCATCGTGTTGCAGCAATTCCCTGACGGAGACATTGTCCGCCGCTTTTTTTTTCCCCAGGTAAGTCTCGATCTCGGGAAGAAACCCTGAGGCAAAGAAGGGGAGCCAGCTCTTTCGTCCAGCTCCTATTTCAAAACATTTCCCCGTCATCTCCACTTCCTCCTTTCCCCGGCCAACGATGAACCTCTTAAGTTTCATCTCCTTCTTTTTTTCTCTCTTTTTGTAGAGCTTTGCAGCCCGCTCTGCTGGCAGTGATTCTGGATGAGATCGTTCACCGCGGCGGCGTCCGTCCATCCCCCTAACCTCGTTGTTTTCTAAAGGTAGGCGGGCGTTCGGGCGTATCCCGCGGGGAATTCTGACCTCTTGCTTTCTGACCCGATCCCAGCTTCATTTCTACTTCTCTTACCTCTGCTCCCGGGTGTCTGTTGCGTATATCGAACAATGTCCCCCTTCTTTTTGTCACCAGACTAGCCTCTTCTGCCGTTTTTCGTTTTAACTTTTTTATGCGTTTTTAGGTAAGTCGTGTCATTTTTTTTTTAGTTTTGACCGTTCGTTTGGCAATTTTTATATCTGGGACTGAATTTTTGACTCTAATATATATCGACGAGTTTCGTCTCAGATATGGGAAACCTACATTTTCGTTATTTCTTCTTTTTTTTTTTTCGGTTCGAGTCTGCCTGCCTTTGAAGGTTTTCCGGCGATCGAATTCGCCAGCGGTCCTGCAGAAAGTATTTGGAATCTGGAAAACCGGTGGACGCAAAAATGAAACAAAAAATAAATAAAATGAGAGAGATCGGTACGCACGGGGTCACGTTTCTTTCGTCTCCCAATGTATCTTTGTTTTTCTTGTTTCTTCTTGCCTGGTTTTTCGCATTGTTGAAAGTGCCATACTAGATCTTGGCGATATTGGGATTGATTTTGAATTGGGACGGCAGGGACGCGGCCGATTGTATGCCGTGATGCGTGAAGCAGTCTATTTTTTTTTCTGAGGGGTGGGTTTTGAAGCGTGCAAACGGGGCATTTTTAAATTGAAGAATTTCTTAAGTAAAAAGAAGTATGCCATTCTTTTCTTTTAAATCAGCGCCAGGCCTGTTGGTACCATCTCGATACTTTTATTGTACAATGCACCTTGAGTATTTTTAGTTAAGGAATCGAAGAAGAAAAGTTTCAAGAAATTAGTTAATGTCAATCATACGTTCCCAAAGAAAAGAAGCTTTTGAAAGATAATGTTTGCAGTCTTATGTCGTTTTTCACCACTCCTTCTAAACTAATTAAAACAATATTATGACAGTTTAACTGAATACGTCATTTTTGTTGTCCTCAATCTATAATATTATTTATCAAAATTTGATGGTATGTGTACTAAAGATTGGTGATACACTTTTATACTCCAGAGGGTCTTTGCACCATCTTAAACCCATAAAACAAGCTCAATACTTGTTAAACCTGAGGCGATGTACCATAAAAAAATAAGCAATGGGCTTACGTGCCGAGTCAACGAAGGGCATCTGGCATGCCTAAGGGGAGAACAGAGGATTCATTTTTACCACCTGGAGATCTTTTGACTTGCAACCGAAATCGCGGTTTTACGGCACTTTTTCTGCAGTAAGCCATAGCCAGATTGTGGGTACCTTGGTCGAAATTCAGACCCATGGCCTGGGGATCCAAGGGATGCCATGTAGCATCGAAGCACACCGAGGTGGCTCACCATAACAAAAGAAGGTAATTGAAAACTGCCTTATCAACATAATCAAAAAGTGAAGACGAGAAAGCGAGCAGGTTGGGCGTAATTTTTGTTCGGACGCATACCAACACGAAGGAAGCAGTTTTGAAAAGCGCTCTGTTCGCACGCCGTAGTCACTCTGGAATCACGCACTGAATTGTTCCCACTGCTATCCCCGAACGTTTTATAAAATTTTCTCAGCTATGTGGTTTCAGTTCAGTTATTACTTCCCGACAGACAAAAATATAATGATGATTCAAGTACTTTTTTCTCCAATGTCGATCACTGAAAACATGTTCTTTTTTTAGGTAACGAATGCTCCCTTAGGAGATGAAAAATATTATAAATTCCTCGTAATTTTGAGTAACTACGGGATAAAAAATTAAAAAAAAGAGTGTTCAGATTTTTGTTCAGTGGAATTTAATGGCTGATGCTGACGAAAATGGTAATCATTTCTTGACCCATACGCTTGAGCTCCCGAGCTTTTGTTTTTTTGTTTCTTTTTTCCTAAATGCACATTAGAGTGTTTGCGCGCGTGTAACTTGATTATTATTATTTTTGAAGACACCATGTCAAAACGTCTGACCATCATCGGTATGTATTAAACGAAGTATAGTCATAGGCAACCATGTAAAATATTAAAAACAAAGTATTAAGAACCTCAATAATAAAAAATAAACACAGGTGACCGTCTTAATTTTTGATATAAACTTATGTTTAACGTTTTTATGATTCTATAAAAACTTTTCCTGCTTAACAAGACGTTCACCAAGGCTATACTAGAAAGCAAGCGACATATTTTAATTTTAATCAGATCTTCAAACATTAAAAAACCAATCAATATTCATGCATAATCAATATGGTTGCCGTGGGAACTCAGAGTAACCCATACGGTCGACAGCTTCAGTATGCACGCGGGTTGGTAGTTTTCTTTTAATACTTACGAAAATATCTAATAAAACAAAATATATATTCAAGAAGATCTTTAAAAATTAAAGCTTGTCTTCCCCTTTAATTAGTGAACCGATGAATACCGATTTTTTTTCAAAGGTATGCAACTTGATGCGCAACTATCTTAGAGATATGTTTTATAACATTTTGGTGTAAGGCACGTTTAGAAAAGAAAAAATATTTGGTCACCAGCCAGTTATTTCCTAAAAACTATTGATATACAAAATATTGTACTCATAGGCGACAGAGGCAACAATACAGAAACTCTAATATACAGGGTGTTTGATTTTGATTCGAAAAGATTTATTGCAAAAGACTCCTTAAAAGATGCCATAATGCGGTCTGTGCAGGTGAGTGCTACGACCAGGGGACATTATATTGGCTGCTATTCTTCGCCAGAAGTCGGATAATTAGCTTAATTTTTAATTAACTTTTTAATGAGTGAAAGTAGACGTATGGTTTCAATTGTAAACTTGCTGAGCACCATCAGAAGGCCACTGGATCAGTCCATTTTATACCATCTTGAAGCAGGCGGGAAACGCGGGATGCGCCAAAGTTACCACTCTTGAAGCAGGCGCAAAGCAAGCGGTGGAGAAACACGGACGATTACCAAATCATCCGTGTTTTCCCACCGCTAGCTTGTGCCTGCTGCACGAGGGGTAACTTTGGTGCAACCCCGCGTTTCCCGCCTGCTTCAATATGTTACAAAATGGACTGATACAGTGACTTTCGATGGTGCTCAGCAGGTTCCTATTTGAAACCATATGTTTTTATATGTAACGTGGTTTAGTTCCTCACTCAACAGGCTGTTGCGATTATCCGCTCCTATAATATCCGCCGAACCCGGGAGGCACCTCGCGGAAACGGCATTCAGCTAGCAATGTGCACTCTTTTTTAAAAAAACAAGAAAAAACTATGTTTTCATTAAAAGATGTCACCCTGTGTATGTTCCTTCAAATGGGTTGAATCAAGTGCGCAGATGAGTGAGCGCAGCGAATTTTTAAAGATATCCGTACTCCGTTCTAATATGAAGTCCGACTGCAGTGAACGCTGTCTTATCGGAGGGAGCCCACCAAACAGCACCCAAAGTGTATCGTCATGACCTTCGTAGTCTATGTTCGTTTGTTGCAATACGTTACAGCTATGCGAAAATAAGTAAGTACATACGAATAACCACATTAACAGGAAAACCAACGGGAAGACTGACGTGAACCCCACAGCTGCGCAACGTCCCCGGTTATAGGGTTTACACACACTTAGAGTGGGAGCCAACTTAAAAACAGGGTTCGATAAACACTTCACATGACAATATTTTGCATCCTTGTCACTATCGAAAGTCGTTCTGTCGAGATTCTCACGCTGTTGTAACCTAAAGCACTTTTTACGACCACTTTTGTCCACCGCGTCAAACACAACGAACCAGTCGCTATGTTTTAAATCCAAGATTAAATGCAAGCAAAAGCAAAGCGCCCAGTGTTGATCACTTACAATAAGCGTGGTTTAGTGCTAGGTTTAGCGATAAGCGATTTTGGTGCAACAAAACGAAACCGAAACTCGGCTTATGTTCCCGGCTAAGCTCCGATTTGCGCTAAGCGGCGTTAATGCAACCGGCACTCAGCGGCACTTAAGTGATCACATCCAGTTAAATGTGATACAATTATTAGTCTCGTCACGTCCCATCAGATTTAGGGGCGATGCCCTACCTGTGTTAAGTTGCTATGCTTGGCTTGTTTTGTTCGTGGTCAGCTTTATAACGTATCCGGCGGCACAGTGGGATCCTTCATGCAAGTTGGTGTTTGCAGCTGGCAAAGATAGCGGTGCTGCCTTATAATTGCGTTGAGGTCCGGTGGTCGGTGAGCTCGTTACGCAAGTATCCCCGGGGTATAGCGCTGTCGAAAACTGTCCCAAGGGGGCCCGAGTCCATATCTGATGTTCGAAAGCGATCAATGTAGCCCGCAAGTAGTTTTCTGCTAAGCGAGGCCATCGTAAACAGGCTTTTGTAGGTTTTCAGATCCGTTGAGTCAATTGCGGCATTAAGTTTGAGAAGCACTCTACACACAACTACACAAAAACCTTATGTAAAGCGAGTTCACAAGAACGTTTATTGTGACCACGAACCGCGGCTAAAACGGTTTATTACTTTACTCTTAAGGCTTGCCGATTTCTTTTTACATAAGAAAGAAGAACAGTTCTTTTTTATTCACAAGTGCCACTGAATGCTTTTGACAGGAGTGGGAGCATTTTCTTGCGCCGCGGTAGTGGGCCAGATGGGCTGTATCCCTTTTCACGGGAATAATTCCAGGCACTTCGGGGCAACTAGCTCAACGACGTCATCAGCATAATAAATTATTTCAAGTTCTGTCGACTTCCGTTAGCGCAAGGATGCTTGATGATTCAGCAGTCTCGCCACGGAGTAACACGCATCTGCCACTCTTCCCACGCCGTCACAGCACGTCTGGCCCGCTAGCTAGAAGCCAGGAAAAAACAACAACTAAATGCTGTAGGTCGTGTCAAGGACATTGGGTCATGCCACTTACGCATGAAGCAAAGCTCAAAATACGGACGGGCTCATCAATGCAATGTTTCAAAAATAGCTACGCCTTGATATTCATCATCTAACCCGCTTTAAGCCGCTCGTTTTGATCACGATAAATGTTCTCGTTTGAATTTAAGAAACGTTATATTTATTTAAACCAGGTAAAGTATCGTCAGAAAGGCCAAATTCTTGATTTGTTAGAAAAATAATAAAATATAAAAACTCTTTTTATTGCCATTTGCCTCTTTTCTTGTAGTTGTCAAAAGCATGTACAATGTTCTCTTGTTGCGAAAAATGTACTGAACCCTGCGACAATTTCACGACCTGTAACAATTGCAAAAATCTCAAAATCTTTTTTTTTTTTGTGGGGGGGGGGGGGAGGGGCGGGGTTAAAACCTCGAGAACTGAACACTTACCACAAAAGCGGTCTTCAGTTTCGTTTTAGTCAAGAGTTTGCCCAGCATATAATTTAAACGGCTTAATTTTCTCGGGTTTAATATTTCGCAAATTTAGCAGAATGTGTGCACTTCAGAAACATTTCGCGGGCGCAAACTTTCGCTACTTAGAGTGATATGCTTTATGTTCGTTATTGTAGTGCGAAATATTCACAAAAGAAATTTTTCTCGACTTGGGTCTTCCCAAAAATTAAATTATTTAGAGTATGTTTTATGTAAAAAGCTATTATATCATCACATTATTTTCTTGTACGACCTCAAATTAAATCGCCCGGATAAAAATGGATAGTTCAGATTTGCTTTTAACATGCAATATCTTGTTTCCCATGGCAGTATTGTTTGGAAATTTGTTTTTGTTCTGTATACTAATAATATAATAAATAATCACAAATATATTTTTTATGCAGACGACGCTGGCGTTTTATGTCTGCCGAAGATATAAAACTTTCTACGAATGAAAGAAATATTCGAACAATGTTTATATTAATATAAAAAAATGGTGACCTTAAAATATATTTTTTTAAGTCGAAAGAAAGTTGTGTTCGCTACTTTAAACATTAGTTTATTTGTAAATTGAACTAAATAACCAATACTAAGACCACGTTCAATTGTTTCAGAACATATGCCTAGCATCATCATATGAACTAGTTCAATAAAACTACCAAAATCAGGTTGTTCCATCGGTCATTGTGGTTCTTTATTGCCAAGAGATTAAAGTAGATATTTATTGTGCATTGTGCAACTAACAAATCTGGACTATTTCTTTGTTGGTCCGCAATACAACGACAAAAAAAATATATCTTCTAGAAATGTAATGATTCATTTTTAACATATCCTAAGGAATTAATTTTGAAATATTATATTTAAAATGTAACGCAATTAAATGCTCTAGCATATGTGAGTACTGCCTGGTGTGCTCGTATTTGGTGTCGATTTTTTAGGAAATGTCTGTTCTTGTCCTATATAATCAAATAATCTAAGAAAGCTGAATATTTTATTCTCCTTTTGTTTCGGTCTACACCGGATGAGAGGCAGAGGCAAAAGGCTGACGAGGCCTCTGCCCGCTTAAAAAGGTATTTGTGCAGGTCAGCCAGCCATAAGGCCGGACACAAAAACACACCTTGATATAATTGATTCATTATTCAAGGTAGTTTTTACGTGATACATGCTTTTTACACTTGGTTAATAATTCTTGACTGGTTTCTCAGTTATATACGGCGCATACGGAACTGTTTTTTACTTTCTAATCCACTGCTATTATGTCCTGAAAACCTATCACTATTTTAAATATTAAACATAGAACATATTCATTTATCTTTGAAAAAAGCTTCAAGTTCGCGCTTATTGTACATAAATCAATATATTCACGCTCAGATTTTTTTCCTTGTTTCACCCATGCAATGCAAGTGCTTGTTCGACAAACTCGGTCAAACTATCGTACTTTTTATGCCTAGTCTTTTTCTGTGCCTAAACATAATTAAGTACACGTTGAATCTTAATAGTCGCAGCGCTATTTTGGGGTTCCTAACTTGTCGGTCGTGAACTTCTATTTCTTTAGTGACAGACGTAATAACTCAGAGTATTAGACTGAAATACAAGAGCACAAACTATGATAAAATATAGTTGCACGCGGTTATATGTTTTGAACCAGATGTTAATACCGGCTGCTGCATATTTAGATTCTCACAGATAGGATAAATTAAAAGGACACACAATGTAACCGTTTCCGGTACTCCTAAACCATATAAACTCTGCACCTCGAATCACATTACGCCATCAGAATTCAACAATTGCAGGACGGCGCCGAGAAAAGTACAATCGTCGCGACGATGAAGCAGTCTCTGAGAAGTGTGCCGGGTGTAGTAACGTTCGAAATAACCTTACAACGAAAACAAGATGGACGACAAAACAATTTGAATGGAGCGTCAGTCTGAGGTAGGTGTGACGGATGAAGGCAGGAAGCTTCCGGAAGCGACATGATGCCACCGGAGGTCAAGCCAAAAGTGTGGAGAGAAACGTCCTTAACGATGACCAAAACCATAGCTGTGATTTTGGTCATCGTGGGGGCGTGTCCCTCCACACTTCTGGCTTGACCTCCGGTGGCGTCGTGTCGCTTCCGGAAGCTTCCTACCTCCAGGGTGTGATACAACTCTAAACGCCATGAGAGCATATTTAGTACAATCTTTGAGCAATTTACGTCAGCCTACTTTTTAAGCCGCCAGTAATCTGGCGGCGTAAAAATCGCCGGGCGTGACGAATCCCGATCATCAAATTATCGCTGAGTAGCCAATGAGATTCTGCGATTCGTCGATAAGAAAGCCGAACACCAAAGAAGCCACACCCCGCCTTTCTTAAAGCTCTTATTGACTACAATAAATAGGTGTCGCACAGTCACGCTAACAAAACGTGCTATTTAGCTTAGACAGGAGCTTCATTTTCCCCCATATTTATAAGCTTTCATATAGCGAACTGTTTATTCGCGCTCTTTTGTATACGAAACGCGTGCGAATGTATAGTGCTGGGTATCGTGGCGCATCATACTCTTCCGCACGCAGTACCTGGACAGACCGACGACAGCCGAAGAATACGACTGTAATGGCTTTGACACAAGTGCTGCGTCAACGCCATGGGCGAACAGTGGGTTTGAAGCTTGTGTCCATGTGCGTGCACCCTGCATAACCGACCCCCAATGCGTGGTCACATTCTAATAAGTTCAGTGCTTCTATACTGGGGCTCTAATCTGGACGCTTGGCGAAAAAGGCGGCGAGAAATTTGACCGCCATGATTGGCCGGTGTTAAGGTCGAGTTTCTCGCCGACTCTTTCGCCGAGTGTCCATATTAAAGCCACTGAACTTGGAAATTGGGCCTCCTTAATTCTCAGTGGAAAGTAGATGCACTGTCTAGAAGGTAGTTTTAAAAAGCGCAAAGGACTAAGAAGAGAAGGAGGGGACAGGACAGAGCGCTTACTTACAACTGTCAAATTTAATAGAGCATCTAGAGAACGAGAAGGTAGAAGTGAAAAAGGAGAAAAGAAAGATTAAAGTCACTGCTGCTACAATGTACATGTCTAGTTTTAGAAATTGAAATAAAAATTATTTTAACTTCAGCTAAAAGCAAAATACTTGTCACGTAAAAAACTCTATAAAACAAAAAGATAAAGAAAAAATAAATAGAAGAAAAAGGAAGGAAGAAGAAAAAATATGCAGAGCAAACGCCTAAAAAGTCTTCAGGTAAAACACCGCTAGAACTGAAGGTCTTTTTGTGTTTCAAGTCTTCAGGGGAAACACCGTAGGAACTGAAGTTCTTTTTGTGTAAGGTTCACTGACGGTGCACTTATACACTTGTCACCACTGGTGTGGATGACTTGTGCCTCGTACAGTTCTCGAGTGTTTTTGTCACGGAACCGCTTCAGAACTTTGGTGTGGTTGAATGTTGGTGAGCATTTGCAGTCTCTGACATGCAGCGCAAGATGTCCCGATGGAGCTGATTTTAATGTTTGGGCATGTTCTCTTAGTCTCGTATTGATACATCGCCCCGACTGACCTACATATACTTTGCCGCAAGTAAATGGTATTTGATATACCACTCCACTTTGACATTCTACATACTTGAGTCGATGTTTTACACTGCACTCCGCCTGTTGATGCTGTTGGCAATTGATCTTAGGGCAGAGTCTTTTTAGTTTGTCCGGAGCTGAAAGCACGACTTGGACTTGAAACTTCGCGGCTGTTCTCTTCAAGTTGTGGGACAAGCGGTGTATATATGGCAGAACAGTCGGTCGGTGGTTCTTCTGTTTTTCAGTGTCACGTTTTTTATTTGAGGTCATCAAGGTTTCGGCGACGTCATATATTATCGAATTCGGATATCCCGACGCTTTCAGTCTTTGTACCTGAGCATCGAAGCTTTTCCCCGCTGAGTGTATGCAAGATTTTTTAAGAGCTGTGTTCAGGCAGTTTTTTACAATTCCTCTTTTAATAATTTTGGAATGAGCCGAATCATACTGTAAAAGACCTTTCTTCGATCGAGGAGAATACATCCAGCAGGCGTGGTTGTCAGAGAACACCAGTCTTAGATCTAAAAATTGGAGCACGGAGTTCACTGGTGACTCTTGGGTGAACTTGAGACCCTGGCCATTGTCTAAAAAGTTAGTTCGGATGATGTTGAATATTTGCGTCTCATTTTCATCTGGGCGATGTTGAAGGAGAACGAGGTAATCATCAACATATCGAAAAATATGTGACACATGGCTGTTGAAAAGGGTACTGGCTATTGCCCGATCACATTGGGACAAGTAAATATCACATAGTATAGGTGCCACACAGGAACCTATACAGATACCTTCTTTGTAAGAAAGAGTTGCCTTCAAAAGTGACGACGGTAGCAGAAAGGTAGAACTTCAAAAGTTCTAAGAAGGACTCTACCGGAATGCCGCACTTGTTTTGAAAGGAAATAGTTCCATTGGCTTCAATACATTCACTTACTGCTGCAAATAATTTGATGTGTGGTACTGAGTAAAATAGATCCTCCACATCAAGTGAGAATCCAAAGCGCACTGTCATTGCATTTACTTGCAGATAATTAATAAGTTCCTCGGAGTTTGTTATTAGGAATGGGTCATTCAGCTGGAGATTCGACAAATGGCTTAAGAGGAACCGTGATAGTAAACCCTGCCAAGACCCTTTCTCAGTGACCACAACTCGAAAAGGACATCCCTCCTTGTGTGTTTTAGCTGTGAAAAACATATCCAAATGGTCCTTTTTTGTAGCAGTAATTGTCTTCCTCAATTGTTCCAACTCAAGTCTGTGGCACAGTTGAAGCGCCTTTGCCTTCACACTCTTGGTTTTGAAATCATGCAACTGGTTAAAGTTTTTTTCTATGGCCCGCCCTGCTTTTTCGAGGTAGAGTGACCTAGGAATGACAACGAAACCTCCTTCTTTATCAGAAACTACTAGGAATGAAGAACTATGAAGAAACTATTAGGAATGACCCATTCCTAATAACAAACTCCGAGGAACTTATTAATTATCTGCAAGTAAATGCAATGACAGTGCGCTTTGGATTCTCACTTGATGTGGAGGATCTATTTTACTCAGTACCACACATCAAATTATTTGCAGCAGTAAGTGAATGTATTGAAGCCAATGGAACTATTTCCTTTCAAAACAAGTGCGGCATTCCGGTAGAGTCCTTCTTAGAACTTTTGAAGTTCTACCTTTCTGCTACCGTCGTCACTTTTGAAGGCAACTCTTTCTTACAAAAGAAAGGTATCTGTATAGGTTCCTGTGTGGCACCTATACTATGTGATATTTACTTGTCCCAATGTGATCGGGCAATAGCCAGTACCCTTTTCAACAGCCATGTGTCACATATTTTTCGATATGTTGATGATTACCTCGTTCTCCTTCAACATCGCCCAGATGAAAATGAGACGCAAATATTCAACATCATCCGAACTAACTTTTTAGACAATGGCCAGGGTCTCAAGTTCACCCAAGAGTCACCAGTGAACTCCGTGCTCCAATTTTTAGATCTAAGACTGGTGTTCTCTGACAACCACGCCTGCTGGATGTATTCTCCTCGATCGAAGAAAGGTCTTTTACAGTATGATTCGGCTCATTCCAAAATTATTAAAAGAGGAATTGTAAAAAACTGCCTGAACACAGCTCTTAAAAAATCTTGCATACACTCAGCGGGGAAAAGCTTCGATGCTCAGGTACAAAGACTGAAAGCGTCGGGATATCCGAGTTCGATAATATATGACGTCGCCGAAACCTTGATGACCTCAAATAAAAAACGTGACACTGAAAAACAGAAGAACCACCGACCGACTGTTCTGCCATATATACACCGCTTGTCCCACAACTTGAAGAGAACAGCCGCGAAGTTTCAAGTCCAAGTCGTGCTTTCAGCTCCGGACAAACTAAAAAGACTCTGCCCTAAGATCAATTGCCAACAGCATCAACAGGCGGAGTGCAGTGTAAAACATCGACTCAAGTATGTAGAATGTCAAAGTGGAGTGGTATATCAAATACCATTTACTTGCGGCAAAGTATATGTAGGTCAGTCGGGGCGATGTATCAATACGAGACTAAGAGAACATGCCCAAACATTAAAATCAGCTCCATCGGGACATCTTGCGCTGCATGTCAGAGACTGCAAATGCTCACCAACATTCAACCACACCAAAGTTCTGAAGCGGTTCCGTGACAAAAACACTCGAGAACTGTACGAGGCACAAGTCATCCACACCAGTGGTGACAAGTGTATAAGTGCACCGTCAGTGAACCTTACACAAAAAGAACTTCAGTTCCTACGGTGTTTCCCCTGAAGACTTGAAACACAAAAAGACCTTCAGTTCTAGCGGTGTTTTACCTGAAGACTTTTTAGGCGTTTGCTCTACATATTTTTTCTTCTTCCTTCCTTTTTCTTCTATTTATTTTTTCTTTATCTTTTTGTTTTATAGAGTTTTTTACGTGACAAGTATTTTGCTTTTAGCTGAAGTTAAAATAATTTTTATTTCAATTTCTAAAACTAGACATGTACATTGTAGCAGCAGTGACTTTAATCTTTCTTTTCTCCTTTTTCACTTCTACCTTCTCGTTCTCTAGATGCTCTATTAAATTTGACAGTTGTAAGTAAGCGCTCTGTCCTGTCCCCTCCTTCTCTTCTTAGTCCTTTGCGCTTTTTAAAACTACCTTCTAGATGTTCAACCAACTAGCCCCCAGTTAATTCTGATGTAGATGCACTGGATTTTTTTTAGTGCTTATAGGCGACATTTCGGGAATGCCTACGGAGATAAAGACTACAAAGTTTATTGCCATCCCTCATAATTGAGAATGGGAACGCCGCTCAAATATTTCATATTTTTATGCATTAAGAAGGCTGCGGGAAAAACCGAAACGTTATGTGAATTTCATCTGTGTATTATAAGCATAATCAATTCATTTGAAGCCATGTCCGATGATATCATCCACTAAAAAAATGGAAAGAAGAAAAACAAACAATTGACCTGCAAGAAAACGCAGGAGAGGCACGCCTACACCTCATCTCCCTATTTAAATTGACTACAACGAGGCAACATCGCTACAGGAGTCATCGAAACATATCCAGTGCCGAGCGAGTGCGCACGACATCTTCGAGTAGAGGGACGCCGCGACGCTATGATGCCTGGAGCCAGGCACGTATCCAGGGGGGGGGTGACCCATGGGGCCCGGGCCCCCCCCCCCCCCCCCACAAAATCTTCTATTTTGCTGGGACCTCCTCTCCCCCCTCCCCCTCATACAGCATTTTGTCATGGACGCCCCCCCCCCCCCCCCCCGAAACAAAATCCTGGCTACGTGCCTGCCTGGAGCGCATCTTCGATTGGTGTGTTTAGCGTCCTATGCTGCCTATACATCAAAAGTGGTCCCGAAGGGGCAATAAATGACGTCACCGAAGCCGAAGTGTTATGCTGTTCCCTGTCGTGATCCTGGCGGTTGGTCGTAGCGATGCTAACGAGAAGCTGCGAGTAGCACAGCCGAACGCGAGTGTCGCTGTCGTCACGGCGTCCGAACTTTTGACTGCGGAAGCTTCCATGGACTGCCCAACTGGAGAGCGATCTACAGCAGAACAGGCGTCTGCCACATACACCAGAGCTGTTGGGACGCCGCCAGGATCGCGACTGGCGACGGCACGAGACTTCGTTGACGTCATCAGGCGGAAATCGAGAGACCACTTTTTTTGGACGCGGTAAGCGCACCATTTAGAGACGCGTTCCAGCCACCATAGCGACGCACGGTGCACTTTGTCACGTGATGCGTTCGCCATGCTGGATTGGATGAAACGGCACTAAAAACCGTTGTCGTCAATAATAGGGTAAAACACAGCAAATATTAGACACAACGCTGTCAAACCGGGGTCGCTCGCCTCTATGCGCGAGCACCTCAGATGTTTGCGGAACCTCAGAGCCGACGCCACCTAGAATAAACAAAAATTGTCCAGTAGAATGTTGACGTCATCACAGTGAGATCGAGCGGCGACACGGATTGGCTACGAGTGCTTCGTCAGTGCTCGGCTAGGCCTCCTATCCAATCAATGCGTCGAAGGACGCTCGGCGTCGGGCTCGGGCCCAACTGATGAGTTGACGCCATCCGGCCGCGATGACCTTCTACGGAGGCAGTGTGGGGCGTCCGGAGGCCTTTTATTATTCTAGACGTTGCTGCTGAAGCACAAACCAAACATATTAAAAAAAAAGAAACACGCGATGAATATTTTTACTTGTATACGCACCGGAAAGTGATCGTATACTCTCAATGATCACTGGATGTGGGTAAGCGTGCCATGCAGGAAAAAAAGTACAGATTTATTTGCTCACTGCTTTTCAGGCCGGAGGGGACATAATCTCGAATACTCTACAATATTAAACGAAAGATTAAAAACAAACAAAAAAACACACATGCGAAATTGAACAAGGCAAACCCTTCTCGTGCTCGAATATATGCAGCGCATATACACAGCGTCGCGTTCACGAGAAAGATGCATACCCGAGGAAATTACTTACACTTTCTTCTTCAAATCGACGTACCAGGAAAGAAAAAGATGAGACGAGAGAAAAAGAAAAAAAGAAGTTATATTTCCACGCATACAAAAAAACAAAAGAAAAAGGAAACAAACAAACAACACAGCCAGAGAGCAAAGAGCAGAAAAGCCAAAGAACTAAGAGAGTTGCTGCACTTTCTCCAAAACTATTTTGACAATCGCCGAGTTGTATATGACGCGGGGAGACGATCGGAATATCGATTTCAAAAGGGACGCTCCATTGCTCTTTCGGATTCAGCGTTTTGCCATTGTCTGTCGAGCGGGGGGACCTGCATGCGTGTGTGTTTGTGTGCGCATCTGTCTTTGTACCTGTTCTTCTCCACTCTGTCGGCACCAATTCGACGCGTCATCAATTCCTGTCTGGTATTCGTATGCGCGGAGCGACGTGGAAATGTTCCAGCCACTCCTCTGCCTTGTGCTCTTGTGTGCCGACAGAACTGCCGGATCGTTTCCTGCGTCCAAAGAGCAGCAAAGATTGCGGTTGTCAGTTGCCTGCGAAAGTAATTAATTTCATCTCCCGAACTCGGAATGTGCTAAAGTGTATATCCATGTATATATACATATTGCTTTCTGAAAAGTGCGTACATATTTTAATAATGTTTTCACTGGTGAAAATAAGGAAGGAAGGAAATTTGTACCAGAGGCATGCTCTTTTCAATTTACAAACGTCAGCGTAATTTTATTCAACGACAAACATGAATCAAACTCGCAAAAGGCGAGTCACTTCGCGGGCGCGGCATCCGAGCGAACCTGCCATCCTATCTTTTGTTACGAAACAGTCGATGAAAAAGTCAAAGGGGAAGAGTGGCTTGCTCAGAAGCAGTATATCTCCATGGCACACGGGCAACAGACAAAATATATTTTGTCGTTTGCTCGTTTCTCAAAAGAAAATTAAATTTCTCAGGGAATATTTCTGTTAACTCTCTGAATACGTCCAAATAAGTCCTCCACCCCTCCCCCTTCGGCCTCCTCTCCCACTCTTTCCCGCTCCTTCCTAAAAATGTGCAATATTTGTGTTGCGAGACACTTTTTGAACTGGGTGCCATTCCGAAATTTCGGCGTGTTGACACGAATTGAAACCACGTCTCAGAAGTGCTGCAAGAGACACTCAACTGCCAAAGATATAATTTAAGAAGTGGATTCAACATTTAGTCACAAAATACACTTTGCCTGAAGAAAAAAAATATTAATATTTTCAGCCCCTTGTTACGTCGCGAGACTAATGTTTGGTGAGGATCGATTTCAAAACGTGCTTTTCAATCGACTCTGATATGAAATGAAAGCACGAAATAAAAGCGCGAGGGTACATCAAAATTATTTCGGGGTAAAAGGGAGTGCTGTTTAGTGTCTCCCTAGGAGAAGAATCAAATATGCGGCAATCAAACGATAAACTTTGCCCAGGAGTCAGCGGCATGTTCGCTTTGTGCGTGTTATTAAGGCCCGTTCCCACAGTTGCGTTTGACTACAACCGACTCAGACACAAACGGTTTTTAAGCCTCTTAAAGCGAGTTACGACCGGCTTCGTAGCAATGTTGCCGGTCGTAACACGTCGCAGGAGACTTAAGGACCGGTCTTGTCTCAGTCGGTCGGAGTCTAGTGAAAGTGTGGGAACGGTCTTTAGCAGCCCCTGTCCAGAACACTCCCGTGCGAAAATTAGTCACTTGTTCACAGCATGTTCGCTCCATGGAGACCAGCTTTTAGAGGGTACAATTTAGGCAAGTCGTTTGCGTTTGGCGTTTCGAAATGCGTCTGGTCGAGCCGGTCACCACTTTGAGATAAACTACGGCGTTCCTGCGAGTTTTCGCGTTGTCCCGAATCTTGCGAGTCCAGAAGATCGTTTCAGTCTCATAACGGCAAAGTATGTTTTGCATGTAACTTTTTGTTTTATGCGAAACACAGTTGGGTCAACATTGGTGACTGGGGCGCAGACGGTGATGAATGTAGATTTTGAACAGGGTGTCTTTTTAGAGGGCCAAAATATAAAAACAAGAAACTTACATCAGGGCTATTCTATGGTGGCGCTAGGAGCCAGTATAAAAAAAAAAGAAAATCGATATTCGTTAATTATATAGCTGAATACCCAAAATATCTCAAAACGTTTTTAGAATTTTATTTTTTTGAGCATAATGTGGTCGAAGCGAGGACGCGCTCGGTCTCGCTATACTCTTGCCGTGCACGTGAGATGTTGGTGAAACAATTTATAGTGAGCACTAGGGGGCCAGACATGCCATGTTTCCACACAGCTTCAATACCGGAACTGCCCGGCGAAGCGCGCCCGTGATACCTGCTCCGCCTGCTCCTCAACTCATGTGTCCGCGCCGCGGGTAACGTACTACTCCTCCGCATTAAGTAAAATTGTGGCATTTGCAAAAAAAAAAAAAAGAACGCTTAAGGACAAATTGCGAAGCAAAAATCATGAAAATTTCCAGCCACGCCCTCCGTTTCAGAAGCTGTCCGTGACCGTGCATATAGTGTGTCCCAAGCGGACCCTCCGCTGTAGAACGAGCCGGAAAAATCCGCGACAGCATAGAGAAAGCTTAATCTTTCGCCAAATGTCCACTGAGTAGGTGCAGTTTGACTGTGCAAACTTTCAAGGCTTACTACTCTTTCTGTAAGAATAGAAAGCAAGAAATCTCTCCATAGTCAACGTTTGCAGCGTTCGCAGACGATCGAGTTAGCGACAGTTACTTGTGGCACCATCTCCGGATATGCGCTGCTCGCTGCTCCTATAGGGAGATGGCGCCACAAGTACCTGGCTTCGCTGGCTCGGTCGTCTGCGAGCGCGCAACTGACTTTGACAAGCTTCTTGCTCACAAATTTTACAGGGAGAGCATTACGTCTTGAAATGTCACACAATATGACTGACCTGCTCAGAGCAGGACCGTTTGGCGAAAGTTTTAGCTGTCAAGGTGAAGGCTCCTATTTTTTCGGCTACTTTTACGGCGGAAGGTCCGCTTGGGTCACCCTATATTATGTTATCAGATTGATTGAATGCATTCTTTCCACGTGAATTATTGTAATCCCATTTTCGTTGACTCATACTATCTGGTCTGAGGATCAAAAGCACAGTCATTATTAATGCCAAGAATCCATTTAATTTTGTCAACAGGGTTTCGACAAATTAAATGTTACAGAAATATTTATGCGGTGGTCGTCTAGATGTAGAGAGCGAGATAAGAGAGTAATCAAAGCACTCTAATTTAAGAAGACACGCTGACATCGCGACAAGTGATCGATTTCACCGCGTTTCACACGGACGTTCCATTTCCTGATTAAACTTGCAACACTTGATTCTTCGAGCAAACGTTGCTCGGCCTTTTTGTTTCTATCTCATGCCATTGTTTTATCGTTTTTCGCGCCTTCGATAAGCGCATAAATTTTGGAAGCCAAACAGTAATAAAAAAACCCGGCTACTTTAAACAATTAGAACCATAAAAGAAAGTGCAATGGGGAGCAATCTATCTAAAAGATAAAGTTCTGTTTTAGTTCTAAATTTTTGGTTTTCATATACGCGGTGAGTAAATGGTTGAAGGCCTTAGCACATTGTTCAATAATCCCTTTCCGCTAAGTTTCCGTCTCCGTTTCATCTCCATATATCGGGTCTTCAATCTATTATTTCGTATTTGTAAAGTAAGATTGATTGCCCGTTCACTCCTAGGCTGACAGTGCGATGCAAGCTACGCGCTCACCTGACCAATCAACCGCCTCACTTTCATCACCTGAGCCCACTCTCTGTGCATGTATACGGGCAGGGGAGCGTGATCACGTGGAGAAAGATAGACGTTCACTATAGTCCGTTGCAACCTAACAACGAAGGGCGAGGGTAAGACGGGCCGGGGAGGAGGAAGCAGACGGAACGCTGGAGATGAGAGGGGGAAACCTCCTTCTCTCTTTAGCGTTCAGTCTGCTTCTTCCTCTCCGGCCCGTCTTACCCTCGCCCTTCGTTGTTAGGTTGCAACGGACTATAGTCCACTAAGCACGTAGCTTCCACCGCACTGTCAGCTTTGGGATGAACGGACAATAGGGTGCGGAACTGCACCAAGATAACATATTTTACAAGTGTACTTCATTCTAACAAACGATGGAATATTTTTAGCCGCAGTTTGCAGCGCTTAATCCCTACTCCGGCGATTTTTTTAGCTGCCCCAATTAACTCCATTTTCGAAATTGCCGGCCTTTACGCTTTCGGGCAAGCTATTCAGCAACACAAAATTCCGAATAGTTTTTTTTTGTAAAATCGGCAAGTGAAAATGATGCCAAAACCAACATTCAAATATACCCGCACTCTTCAGGGCCATGCTGTCAGGGAACGCAGGCCGAGAAAGCGGTCTACAGATGGACTATGCCGAGAATTTGTTTCGTGCTCCAGCACAGGGTGCTGGAGCGAGCTTCCACGTCATTCATTTGACACCATGAAACTGCTTCTAGTCAGTGGGGAACAAGGTTTAGAGTCCACAGAGTGGACCCCTGCCTTTCCTCTTACGTCACCATTTTTATTGTTGTCAGTAGAAACTTCCACTTCGGAACACGTGGTGAGGATGTCAGCGGTTGCCGCGTGTTGACCTTTCGTTTATTACTAATGCGATGTTGGTTTGTGAAGGAATAAAATAACGTTTTTTAACTAGGTTAAAGGGGCACTGACAATCTAAGGGCCGTATTTTTTGTTGTTGTCTAAAACGATGCAAATTGTAGTCCTAGACATGCAAAAAAATAAAAATACCACAACGCAAAAAAACAGGAAAAAAAAACGTTCGAGATTTACAAGTGTGTAAGTTTTCATCCATTTTTCAAGAGAAGCAACTTGGTAAGTGAAAATAGCCTTCAAACAGGGAAAAAAAGAAGGCTGACGGCGGGCGGGATGATGTGCTCGAACCAATTATCAGATGCTTTAACGACGAATCGTGTTGTATTGTTTTAATTATGTTTAGCTTTTCTTGGAGAGCGCCTGCTTCGTCCTTCTTACGGATTCCACTGGCGGCACTAGGTGTGAGAATCGGCCCCGCCATCGCCGCGAATAGACGCGGAAACGGGACTGAGTTTCGTTTTCTTTTCTATGCGTGTTTGCCTTTGCACGTGTGCACCTGTGTCGGGGTGGACTGGCGGCGCTCGTGCGGGCTGGCGCAGGGGACGTTGGAGAAAGAAGACGAGGGGGACGGCACGTGGTGGAAGGTTCTGTGGACATTCGGAAATTAGCTTGGCTTGTAAATAGACGTGTTGTTTTTTTCTTCCCTTTATCCGCGGAGTCCTGTCTGCTTTACTTTTCCTTCAGCGACCATCAGCTGCCTCCGTCGTCGGGTCCCGGCGCAATCACGAAGAAAGAACATCTTTACTGGCGCAGTCGACAGGATTGCGTTAGCGGACCCCGGCGGCGTGATCTTCACAACGGAATCGGTGGACAGCGACTTGACGCGGCACTGGTGGAGCCTTCTAAAAAGAAGACTGGACCACCGAGCTCCTTGAAGATTGGACCACCGAGCTACTTCGTGGTGATAGAGCTGCCTCGGACCAGATGCCGGCCCACTCCAGCGAGGAACGCCGGAGTCTACAGCTCGGACATCATTTTCGTGCCTGACTATTCTGAGCAGCGGGCTGCGTCTGTGATCCAGCGGCAGTCATTGACCTTACGGTAAGGTGATTCTTTGACGTGTGCCCGCCAT
This sequence comes from Ixodes ricinus, assembly GCA_037355805.1. Taxonomy (NCBI): domain Eukaryota; kingdom Metazoa; phylum Arthropoda; class Arachnida; order Ixodida; family Ixodidae; genus Ixodes; species Ixodes ricinus. The sequence goes on along the minus strand of JAZHYW010003611.1, from coordinate 99,174 downwards.
GGAGACAGACAGCACAGAACGGCAGATGCCGGTTCTAACGCCAGAACAGAATAGGGGTCGGAATAGGGATGTTGACGGGCAGGGTGAATCGTCACCTTCAAGTGGATTAGTGGCAAACTCGCAGACACAAGGGGATGGGAACGGAGGATTCCGATCAGGCAGCTCAATCGAAAAGGAGATAGAGCTAGTGAGGGAGAAAGAACGGCTAATACGTCTTGAGCTAGAGCTAGAACATCTGCGCTCAGGGAACCGAACGCGAGCCAGTGGAGGTGGCATGGAGTTCAACCTCCGAGATGAAGTTTTAAACTTTTCAAGATTGATGAAAGGAGTACTGACTTCCATGCCGTCGTCCGAAATATTAGTGCCGAGCTGGTTTGATGGCGTAGAACACGTCTTCGAGACGTATAAAGTCCCTGAGCGGCTTAGAGGATATCTTGTGCGACCTTATTTCACGGAGAGCATGCGTGCTCTAGTAAATAGGCTGAACGTGGGTGAGAGAAGTGGGTATGGTGCGGTCAAAGAACGGGTCTTGTTAGAGCTCGGACTGTCACGAGCTGAGGTATGGAGGCCCTTAATTGAAACCACCACTTCTCTCAAGGAAAAACACGAGAACCCAAGGCAGGCAATTATACCTGAAAATTGTCGGTTGAAGTGTTTTAAATGCAAGAAATTGGGGCACCTTTCCCGTGAATGTCCCCGGACGAAGGACACCAGAAGAAGAACTTCTGTTTCACAAGAAAAGAGTAGACGCCGAGAATGTCACTGTGGAGAAAGACTCCAGTCGTGAGCCCGACAAGGTGACGACCGATGTGGGCAAGACCGACGGTAACAACTTGGACCACCAAAGTCAGAAGAGGCCGCAGCCATCGGTCCTCGAGGTGCCTCAGATTTTGTTACAGGCCGACGACACGAAGCGGTCGTCGAAGAACAATCGCAGCTGCGTATCTGTGGAGGCGGATGTTGATGACAGAAATGAGCTGAACGTCTCGCCTGATTGGAGGACGTCCCAGCGAGCCGAGGATGACCACGATGAGCAGGTGAACGTCGGCGACAAAAGGCCGTACACTTTGCCTGGGCGGCCGGCGTCCCGGCGATCTGAGGACGACCCATATGTGAACTTGGACTACGTCGAAGCCGGTCCCGACATTTTACCTGGGTTGCACAAGTTCTGGCCAGCCAATGATGACCACGTTAAGAATATGGACGTCGGTTGCAAGGAAGAACCGATGGTATCTTCTGGGAGGCGGACGTTCCGGCAAGCCGAGGACGACGACGGCGAGAACGTGGACGATGACGAAGGACTGCACTTATCGCCTGGGCGGCAGGCGTTTTGGCAAGCCGAGGACGACGACGGCGAGAACGTGGACGTTGACGAAGGGCTGCACTTATCGCCTGGGCGGCAGGCGTTTTGGCAAGCCGAGGACGACGACGGCGAGAGCGTGGACGATGACGAAGGACTGCCCTTATCGCCTGGGCGGCAGGCGTTTTGGCAAGCCGAGGACGACGACGGCGAGAACGTGGACGATGACGAAGGACTGCACTTATCGCCTGGGCGGCAGGCGTTTTGGCAAGCCGAGGACGACGACGGCGAGAACGTGGACGATGACGAAGGACTGCACTTATCGCCTGGGCGGCAGGCGTTTTGGCAAGCCGAGGACGACGACGGCGAGAACGTGGACGATGACGAAGGACTGCACTTATCGCCTGGGCGGCAGACGTTTTGGCAAGCCGAGGACGACGACGTCGAGAACGTGGACGATGACGAAGGACTGCACTTATCGCCTGGGCGGCAGGCGTTTTGGCAAGCCGAGGACGACGACGGCGAGAACGTGGACGGTGACGAAGGTCCGAACTTATCGTCTGGGCGGCAGGCGTTTCGGCGAGCGGATGATGACCACGACGTGAACGTCGACGACGAGAAAGAACTGAATATCTTGCTTTGGTGGCAGACGTGCTGGCAAGCTGATAACGACCACGGCAAGGACGTGGGTGTCGACAAGAAGTCGGACATCTTGTTAGGGCGGCTGACGTCACAGCGGGCCGGTGAAGATGTCAGGGAAAGCGGGGACAGCACCAAGGACGCCGTCTTCGAGATGAACTCGTCCCAGAATATAGCTAGGGACGCCGATGAAGACTCGACCACCTGCCAGCCGGCCACATGTGAGAGAGCTGGGAGTGCAGAAGACGTCTACAACGGCGACCGCCTGCGAGGCCCATTCCTGATTAGTAAGTCAGGACAGAGTATAAACTGTCGTCGCTCTTGCGCGGAGAGGTTCCGGAACCAGCTATACACCGTCCGATTCAAGCCCCGTCGAAATCTGGATGGCTTGAATAACATGTCGACAAAGAGACCGAGGCTAGGAGGCTAGATGCTGCGCTAGTCTCGGCGCGAGATTTGTCACTGCGTTGGAGCCTTGGCGGGCACAGTAAGAATCACTTTACTAGCGTGTGATTGGCATATTGGTGTAAATTTCTTTTATAGTTTGGATTCTTACGGGTTGAGTCACCAACTCTGCGCAAGCTGTGACTGATATGCATACGCGTTTGAGTTTAGTTGTTATATATTATTTTTGACATTTCGGGTCTAAAAAATATACTTAGTCGGGAGGTGTGAGAATCGGCCCCGCCATCGCCGCGAATGGACGCGGAAACGGGACTGAGTTTCGTTTTCTTTTCTATGCGTGTTTGCCTTTGCACGTGTGCACCTGTGTCGGGGTGGACTGGCGGCGCTCGTGCGGGCTGGCGCAGGGGACGTTGGAGAAAGAAGACGAGGGGGACGGCACGTGGTGGAACGTTCTGTGGACATTCGAAAATTAGCTTGGCTTGTAAATAGACGTGTTGTTTTTTTCTTCCCTTTATCCGCGGAGTCCTGTCTGCTTTACTTTTCCTTCAGCGACCATCAGCTGCCTCCGTCGTCGGGTCCCGGCGCAATCACGAAGAAAGAACATCTTTACTCTAGGTGCCAACGGTAATCGCATAATCCGCCTTTCCTTTTCCCGCCGCACCTGCATTTTGTTTTGTCCGTGTCGTCTGTTAGAACTCTCGCGCTGCAAAGAGAAAAAAAAGTATTCTTTATGTTGTTTAAAGCGAAAGGATGCTCCTGCGTCTGCTCAACAAATCGGGTCCCGAGAAGCCCACATTCGAACAACTCTTGCCTTTTTTACGGTGCAGAAGCAGTGGCGTAATGTTGCGATCGAGAAACATAACAATAAAAAAGAGACTTATGCTGGATGTTTCATTATTTCACATACGCCTAGACTCCATTGGAATTATTTTTTTTGTGCAATAAAAGGTGCGTTGCTGAACGTTTATTCTCAATACTACGAGTGCCAATATTCCTAGAGGGACTATGGCCAGCAGGGGAAAACCTCATATAATGTTCCAAAATACTGGCCGTGATCCTAGCATTTGTTGTGTTTTATTGACATTAATTATAACTGGACCACAAAAGCGCTTTTTTCATTCGCACGTAAGATATAAAGGAATCCCACATCTTTATTTTTATTATATTATCATTACGGTCATCATATAACATTTACATCTGTGCAATGTCTCAAATGGCTGCGATTGAAGCGTTAGCCCTCAAACAAGTTATCTGCTAGTGTGAATTCACGATCTTAACGAAGTGACTCGTTGATAAAGATAATTTGACAAAATGATTTCTACTGAAAAGCTTGCCTAGGGTATATTTTTTTGTATTTGTTTATGTTTGCATAAGATCATCACCAACATCAAGATAACACACGTGGTACTACTGATTATGTTATTAAGCTCGGTAAAGTCCTGGATGTGTATCACAGCAAATGGGTAAAGGAGTGCTTCTGATATTTTAAAAATACAACAATCGGGATAAAGAACTAGTAAGCTTATTTCAAGGAAGGAAACCAGGAGGACAATGGTGGCAGTGATATGTTCTACAAGGAAGTGGCACAAGAAACCATTCTAAATCTGTCAATTAAAGTCTCAAAATTATTTAGATTAAAAACATTAATTAGCTAAATATGAGCTCCTTTATGGTGTTTTGCCCAGGGCAACAAATAAGAACCCTCCAGGTAGCAACATTGAAGCCTGGGATGAAAACCTGCCAGACGCTGAATTGGTAATCGCCTGCGACGAATGCAACAACATGTTATAGAAGAAAAAAAAAGAGAAGTTACTAGCGAGACAAAGAGGCTGAACAAAAACCCATTCAGCTTTGAGAAGCGGCGGCGGCGGGAGCGTCGGGAGAGTCCTCACTTTGGGTTGTGCCGGGATACCGCTAGATGGCGATACCGAAACTTCTCTCCGGTTTGAACGCGTTTGAACAGGAAGTAGAGACAAAGGTCAGCTAGTTTTGTGTCTACCCCTTAATCATTCCAACAAGAGCACGGTGTTCCGAACTCCTCGTGCGCTCTCATCTCCTACTTTCCTCAACTTCTACCCGCATATTTTATTGGAAACATTTCACGCTTCTCACTCTATTGACAGATCGCCACCATTACTGACCATTTCGTTATATCGGGAGTTTCAGAAAGCATTGGCAAAACGTCATGTGTAAAGAAGAAAAAAATTGCGCATCGCACAAAAATAAATTTGGTATCGTATTAGTCATCGCTAACGAAGCTATATAGTTTTGTACATATTGTCTAGGCTAATTAGGTATTTTGTTAATTGTATTTGCATATATTACTTTGAATTTAGTAATACTAAACACGGTTCCAAGTCGAGATGTGATGTGTGACATCGGAAACAACTGAATCAGTCAATATGAAAAAAACAATATCTTGAAGGCTGGCTTTGTTTTCAGGGTGCCGAAAAGAAGGATCCTTCTTGTGCATTCTTACGCAGTTATTCCGTTTCTTATCCGCAATTTTAGCTCCGCCATCCTTGCACCTTCGGCAGAAGTAGTGACTAACTTGTTTGCACTACCACGTTTCCTACGGGCTCCAAGTTTCTAAAACATTTACTGATTTTGTGATTTTCGATGACGATCAGCGAATATTTAGTTGGAATCATATGTATTTGTTTTTGTTTTGCTAATTAAAAAGTTAGTCAGGCAAAAAGCCCTTAAAACAGCGGAACGTTTACTTTCGGGGAAAGTCACTGGGAGATCCAAGGGCCGCAATCACTGAAAAGAATAGGAAAACGACGACATTTAAAATAGATATCGATCGATATAAAAATAAAGAGAAGTGTGCTGCGCTTTGTTTCATCTAAACATGCTCAGTGCCGCTGTGCAAACAATCATTTTTTATGTCTTAAAATAACTTTATCTTTGCCATGCGCGGGGCTTCCTCCGTAGATTGCCGAGATTGGATATCCCGAGAGCTCTGCAAAAAAGTAGGCATTCTATATTTTTTTTCAAATTGAATTGATTAAGGGCGTTGTTATTAGAACCCATATATTTATATCAGCAAGCTGACCCTTCCACAGACACTAAAGCGGCGCCAGTATGTTTTTATAGGATGCGCAGTTTTCGAAGGAAAAGCTTCGACCGATATTCGCTAAAACACCATGAAAATGCGCAAATCGTTCTTCATAAATAATTTTTACGTGTATCGAATCCTCCATTGTGAATAGATTCAACAAACGACGTCGGTCAGCTTGCACAAATGAGAACTCAACACATGTCTGAACTGCTTCAGTAAATTGTACTCATCGATACGATCTGTACCATAAAGGCCCGTTTACACACTTGCGCTCGATTCCCAACGACTGAGACAAGACTCGGTTTTTAAGCCTTTTGTGAAGGCTTACGAGACTGCATTGCAGCGCATCGGGTCGAAAATTGGTCGTATCCCAGTCGGTTGGAGTCTAAGGAAAGTGTGTGAACGGGCCTTTTACGCTTAAATGAATTTAGCCTAAACATAAATATATTAAAATAAACGAGCCGCGCCTCACTTTCTTGTTTCGTTTTCCTAAGTATATAGTTTAAGCATTACGTTCGTTGTACTATACTGCAAATGAAAGGAGTGGATATCAAGTATTGCGCCGCAACGTAAAAGAGAGAAATGCGCCGTGCGTAAACAAAATACGCGCAAAATATTTGCAAATTTATATTTAGCCTACCTTTAACCAATATATCGGCAGTGTGTATCTGTAGTAATTTTACAGAATTCATTAGCTGCTGGAATATGTTACGGGGAATAAAATATTGTCTGTGGGATCCTCGTACCTTTGACAGAAATATATACCTCTTGTTCATTCGGCCTTATTCCAGGCCATATACTTATGTGTTCGTCGCAGTCAATCGAGATTCCAAATTATCGCTCGTTATCGAGACTAAAACGCGAGATAACAATGTTTGGTTATCATGCGCGCCACATGAACGTATGATGAGATAATGGGGAAACACAACGGAAGGACACTCCAGTCAACACTCTGTGGGCTCGGCACGTGGACGCGTGTGAAGAAGGGGAAGGAAACGTTTAAAAGTGCCCCCCCCTCCTTAAAAGAAACAAAAAAGAAAGACAAAAAAACGTTGAGACCGCATTTTGGCGTGGAGAGGGAACTAGAGAAAGGGAAGATGCACGCCCGGAGAAGTTGCAATAAGGACTGAAGCAAAGGGGGAGGGCCGCGGTTTATGTACGAAAAGAAGCGGTGTTATAAGTTGTTCACGGTCCGGCAAGCTCGAATGGCCGATGCCGCGGCAAAAGCCGAGCCTTCGCGCGGCACCGAGCTGAGAAACACGCACGCACACACGCGTACACACATACAAACAGACAGACACGTTGCAGTGAAGGAACTGTACTCTCAAGATAGCTCTTCCCTTTAAAGGACTTCCCGAAACGCGAAAGGAAAAGCGGCCAAGAGGGGCGCGAAAATAAATCGGTCCTGGAATGGGACTATACGTCGGCTTTGTGCCCGTGTTACTTGATTCTTTTTTCTCTTTTTTTACTAAAATGGAAAAACTCGGGGAAAGCGGCCGCTGAACGGGAAAGCAGACAGAAAAAAATCATGCAAGAAGAGGTGGAAGGCTAGGCTCTCTCTTATCGTGTTTGGTTTGTGCATGGCCGGTTATTGAAGAACGCGGTTTGAATGGTGGCTTGTAGCCACGGCGTTGCGTATCTGCTTTAAAAGACGTTCGAAATTTCTTGGCCCGTTGTCGCACGCTAGCCTCGATAAAGATAGAATTGATAAAAATAAAAAAAAAGGAAAAAGAAACGGTGTGTTTGGAGAGTTTGTGGGGACACTCCAGTTACGCCGTGGACCGCATGAGGCTTTGATAAGGGCGATGTTCGGACTTTGCCGGGGGTCTTTTTTTGGGCGCATGCTTTATCGGAAATGAGCACTTTTAAGAAAAAGAAATATAGGAGATCGACCTTTGGCCATAAAGTGATAGTGAGAAATGTCGCTGTTCTTTGGTGGAAACATTGAAATCATGTCAGTTTTTTAGCAGCCCGCAAACTATAATAATAAAACAAAACTACTACACATGAAGAACATAAAAAAAATTGTGCCCTTCAGTTTCAAGGTTAATTATTGCCATTTCTTTAGATATAAATATAGACCTCTAAATAACAGCAAAATAAATTTTCTATCTTCCGTGAAAACAGTTCCAGCAATTGAGCGGCCTTTTTCTTTCTTTTTTTTTCTTTTTCTGGAGAGTTTTTGTGAAGATTGGAGGATCGCTGGACAGTTGCAAATCGAAACAAGTGACGTCTGTGTAATCCCTTTTATGTATTTCCTTTCTTACCGTTTAGTATGGACATAATTCCAGCTGATACTTTGATTGTTATGATAAGAGTTTCCGGTGATTTCCAAGCACCGATCTGAGGCCGTGACACCTAAAGCAAGGCGACAGCAAATACTTAACTACGAGAATGCATTCTACCCTACTCGCTTGCATTAGACAAAGTGCCTGCAGCGCCAAATCCTCCCTTAGTGGCGCGTGTACGCTCTAAGAAAGAATGGAAGACTGGGGGACTTCTACTGACGCATCCCCGAACGGACACAAGAAGAAGCGAGGAACGATACGTTTTTCTCCTTCTGGCTGACTGGAGAAAGGTACCAACCACCTTATCTTCTTTCGGTTTCGTTTTTCGAGCACGTTGCGCGCGTTGTTCAATAAATGCCGTTGTGTTGATTGAGCTTCAGTTGCCGTGAAGGCCGTGTGTAATTCCGTCTCCCAGTCCAAACGTGCATAACATTTCGGTTGCATTGACGTTTTTGCCACTAATATTGTCAAAAGAGCAAACGAAGCTTCTAGAAACAGCGAAGTTCCGGAGCAGTGCCAGCAGCGCTACGTACAATGGGCTAAGATGGCCGTCTTCGGATTGCAGAACCCAAGCGGAGCCACGCGGAGCAATATGTGTCGACGTTGACGATGTTATAGAAATCGCGGAAACTGCGTCCAGGATAGGCAGGTTTTGCTGCCGGGTGTTTGGGCGCGTCTTTTTTGCGTCGTTAGACGATTTACAGAATATGCCAACAACTGCTCCTCATCACTGATCAGTGCTGCCTTATTATCAACCTACTTAATTGCACTTGACGTTTTTGCGCGGCTCGCCTAATTGTGATCGGTCAACAGATTGCCCATGACCAAATGGGCGCCGCTTCAAAGATTTTCATTCTCGCCGTCTTGTACTCTTGCCTTAGAAAACTCTCCTTGCTCCAGAGCGTTGCTCTACTTTTGTTCCCATGCCATCCATTTGAGTAGATTTGGAACGTAGCCATGGTTAATAGTGCATAAGAGCACGTACGGATCCCCTCCCCCCTTTTATTGATAGCAACTCACCGGAAGAGCTGGACGATCCAGAGCTCCGTGCCCGATATATAAATAATCTAAAGACATCTACGCGCGACACACCTTCAAAACTTTGGCGCGGCGTCGATTCTTGATCGGTATCCAAGAGTGCAAAGGCACAAAGATGCAGCACATCGGCGTGCCAAGGAAGCTTTGATCACGCCGCGAGACCGGCGACACTTGCTTTCGACGAGCTGTACCTTTACATACCGCATCACGCACATTGCACTCGCAAAACACATCCACACAGTGTCGATTCTCGATCGATATCCAAGCGTGCGAAGGCCCAGAGACACCGCACATCGGCGTGCCAAGGAAGCTTTGAATACGAAGCGTGACCGGCGAAACTTGGTTTCGACGAGTTCTGCCTTTTTCCTGCTGTACTGTACTTTCGTAAAAATGTTCACGTGTTTTTAACGGCAAGTTTCCCAGCTTACACACGATTTAAAAAAAACGTCTTCGGCGCTTAACGGCGAACGACTAGAAAACGTGTCTTTAGCACACTGCCGCCGGCCTCTGCAACGATAGCAATACGAAAATTCTCTGCATGCAAGATGGCCGTCCGGTGGCCGCACTCGCGGAGTGGGCATGCGCAATCCAGCAATTGTCATAAAGATCAGTTATAATAACGGTACCCGAAGCGTAATAGTGGCGTGTGGAAATACAATCGTTTTTTTGTAGAACAAGAATTGGGTGGCATCTAGCGCCACCTAACTTAGCTAGTTGCAATTACTTTGCTCGATACTGCCATCTGGTGGCAAGCGATTTAACCTTCTTTCACTAGTCGCGATAATTTCTGGTTACCGTGCATCCGCTGCTTTGAATTCGCCCTTTTGGTTTCGCGAATGGTTTACCACTCCTCCGTGATCTGCGACAAGGGAATTGTGGCTTGAGGAATAGCAAAGGTAAGACATAAAGTGCGCGAAGTACCTGGGTATCGGTTGTCTCCATTTAACATCGCAGTTCTGACGACGAGAAGATTGAGTAACTGCTTTCGAAACGCAAGTTCGTTTACCTGTGGAGGGCAGCTTGCTTCGGAAATAAATACAGTCCGCGGAAAGCTCGTGTTACGCTATTATTTCCTGCTCCTCTCGCCCCTTACAATAGTCGTAGCATCCTCGTTAAGCCCCATTGAGATTGATTTGTCCGATTAGGGCCCGCCATAATCAGATGCAGGTGATGGAGGAACTTTGACCCCTGCTACAAGATGAGCTGGCGGGCTAGTTGGTTGTCCATCATTAGTAAAATAGCGCAAAACAGCAAGGAAGGAAGGACGAAGTAGACAGGAAGGGCGCTAACCGGTTAATCGGTTTTTTAATCGGTACTCAAACAGAAGTCAACTGGAGGCACGCATGGCTCTATCCTGGACGACCTGCCCGAACAGGAGTGACTCATGCCCCCTCGAAACGCTGCGTGGCGTGTATCCGGCCGTTCAGTACTGAGCGGTTTTCCGTTTCTATGAGTGCTATGAGTAGGAGCAAGGTTCAATTTTAGCGCTCTCGAAGCGTCACGTGTTCGAGGATATACATTCCAGTTCTACCGAGGCCAGACGAACAAGCCGGGCCCGCCCTTTATGACCGCGAAACTTCACGTGCTAAGGATCTATTACACATCCATAGCGCCCTTCCTGTCTACTTCGTCCTTCCTTCCTTGCTGTTTTGCGCTATTTTACTAATAATGTTTGCCCCCTGCTTTCAGGACGAAAGTTTCTCCTTTCTAAAGGAACATAGGTTAGAAGAGCGCTTATACCGTTAGGGAAGACTATCGAAACCCTTTTTTCTAAGAGTGTACTGCAACGCATGCGAAACACGCTGTTCACGCTGTCACGCTTTAGCGCTGTGTCGAGGGAGAGAGCTGCCGCCGGCACACCAAAATACTAGAGTCGCCAAGGTTGCAGAGACTGCTGTGTCCACTGCCTCGAAGGGTTTCCACCATAACACATGGAGGCAGTCACTCCCATCAAGGCAAGGAAGAGAGCCCGGAGACTGCGCGCGTGCAGCCGTTCCAACTACTCAGAGCCTGTTGGCGCCAAGGATTTCCGCGCAAGATGCACTCCCCTGTAAAGTATTTGACGACAGGTCATACAGGGGGCCGTTGAGAACATCAACACAATACTCAAGCTCTCAGGCTAAGTGTTAGCCTCATCATTACATCTAAATTTTCACGAAAACTACAATCACAAGAACTAATATATATTAGGGCTGGGCAAATGATCGATTAACCTTCCGATTAATCGATTAAGGCTTTAATCGCGATCAAATGTTTTAACCGGTTAATCGGTTTTTTAATCGGTACTCAAACAGAAGTCAACTGGAGGCACGCATGGCTCTATCCTGGACGACCTGCCCGAACAGGAGTGACTCATGCCCCCTCAAACGCTGCGTGGCGTGTATCCGGCCGTTCTGTACTGAGCGGTTTTCCGTTTCTATGAGTGCTATGAGTAGGAGCAAGGTTCAATTTTAGCGCTCTCGAAGCGTCACGTGTTCGAGGATATACATTCCAGTTCTACCGAGGCCAGACGAACAAGCCGGGCCCGCCCTTTATGACCGCGAAACTTCACGTGCTAAGGATCTATTACACATCCTGCCCAGGCAAGACAAAAAAGCAGAAAAACAAGCTGGGAAGCTAACAACGCCATGGTTACTTGTTCCAGTATTCGGCCCGTACAATTGGACGAGTTCACGAGTATGAAAGGCAATCTCGCTGGAAAGTTTGGGTTTAAAGTGAACTCCAGCCGTGAAGCTTATAACTCGAATGAAGTCCACTGCATCATCTGCAAAAAGCCGTTTTCGTACAGTGGAAGCATAAGTTCGCTTCGGTATCACCTACGAGCGAAGCACCCATGTACGCCGCTGCAGCAATGACCATCCGCCAAAACGCAGACAACAATCAACGCCTTCTCATCGAGGCCCCTTTCTTTAAAAAAAGAAGCTCGCCCAAGCCCTGACTTCTTGTCTTCATGTCGGAGAATGTGGACCACCTTCTTTGTCTTCGGAGCTGGAGCAAAAATATGTGAGTCTTTGAATCGTTGAACTATATGTATCCTCAATTTTAAATGTCCTTTGCGCCGTGTAACAGAGAGTAAAATAAGTCTTCAAAGGCAAGACGAGTTGTTGCATTATTTTTAATATATTTATAAAAATCAACGCAACCGATTAATCGATTAATTAATCGATTAAAGGCTGGCGATTAATCGGGTTAAAATTTTTAATCGACGCCCAGCCCTAATATATACTATACATAATGTAAACATCTGATTTCAGAGCGACGATGAAATGTAAAGTTATCCTTTAGATACAATCTTCATAATAGTTCGCGAACAACGTTCCGCTTCAATGAATGATATTATAACTTGAAAGTAACCCCGAGGTCATTAAAGCCTGTAGGCAAACTATTTTGAGATTGGTCATGCAAAAAGAAGTTATGATTGATATATATATATATATATATATATATATATATATATATATATATATATATATATATATATATGCGTCAATGTATTACGAACGTGTAAACACAATTCACACATGCAGTTTTCTTTAAATATATATATATATTTTTTTTTACATTTTTTTACTCTGAACATGACAAAAACTCATTGAGTAAGATTTTTGTTTTATTTTATGACAAGCACTTCCGAAGCTTGAATAAGCACTTCACAGCTCAGAAACCCTCAATGAACCGAGCATTATGTGCGGGCGATAACAAATCGACGTGTCAAACACCCTTGACATCTCGACTGTGTGCGAGTGGGCGGGTCTATTTTTCTGATCAGGTTTAGATCTTCATCCTTTATGCGTTGTAGTTTTAACTGCCTGTTTAACCCTCTTCCTACCCAAACAGGTTTTCGGTCGAACTTCAAAAGGCCTTACTTTTATTTTTAACGTAATTTTACAGCAGTACCAATCAAATCACACACCAGAACAGGTCCTCTAGATAAAAGCGGATACACATATTGTCCTGATGAAGAACAACTGAGGCCAGCTTGGTCCGTCTAGCCCTCGCAAACCTGCAGTCTTCTGCACTCGGATTCAGGGCGACCCTCGCATTACAATGGTTTCAAATACCAGTAATACGAGTATATCCTTGAGCCGTCAAACTCGCGCTTACTGCACTCACGTTACGATGGGCCGAACACTCGAGGCCGATCACCTCCAAGTGGACGACCAAGACGCCGTGTCTCCGTCGAGCGTTACGACAAACCGAGCAAATGCGACGACGCGATGAAACTTAACGTGTCAGAAACTTACTTCGATGGCACGCGCAATACACCGATATACGCGCATCTGCAACCAGCGGGCCAGCCTTCCTCGATCCTCTGACGTCGGGTGGCTGCGGTAAGCTGCCGGCAGCGAGCGTGTAATTAATATTTACGGGTGGTGTCATACACCGAAAAGTGAAGAGAGCCGCCTCAACAAGTACGTGCCAAAGCACGACGTGGACCAGGAGGGGAGGGGAAGGTTAGACAGTGACGGAGCGCGAAAGGCGGAGGTGAGGCTCCATTATAATGGCGCCTGATCGAGCATTGTGTTGGCCCCTGCCCCTCCTGCTCGCTTGTTCTTGGCCTTCCTTTTCGCCTGACACTTATATTAAAACCGACGAACGACGCATATATTACGTCGCAAAAGGGGGGCGCGCAGGTCCGGGCCCACGAGGCGTCATTCCGGGAGGAAGCTTTTAGCGAAAACAGCGAGCCCCAAGACCGGCCCCAATTCTTTCTTTTGTTTCTTTTATTTTGAAAATGTTTTAGCTTTAGTGCCTCTTCTCTCATGTTTGTTTTCAAGACAGTATCGACGTCGGCGAGTTGAGGGTACGATGTGTTCGCGCGTCGAGGTGTTTCTCTGCCTTGTATATATGTTTGTTCAGCTAAAGAGTCCTTCTCGTATTTTCTTTGTTTGGGAAACGGGGACCGCTTGATGGCTTTATCCTGGCTGCTTCTTCTGTTCCTCTGCACGGGTGAGCGGATGTTGGATTCTTTTATTTCTGCTTCTACTTATCCCGGTTTGTTTTGAAGGGCGATGAAACATTTCGGTAATGGGGAGCGCTTTTAGAAAGTGAATCTTGTTGTCTCCAAACTTTGTGGTCCAGCACCGCCTTTCATGTTTGCAATGCCCCGGTAAGATTCATTTATTTATTTATTGTATTTACCCTCAAGACGTAAACATTAAAAAGGGGAAAGTGAGTGCACATAAATTGAAGCATACTAAAACACATGCGAGAACATAATAAGCACTAAGGCGCTTAAAAATGATCTGTAATTGAGATAATATTGGAGCAGGGAGAGGGTTCCAGTCACAGGCTGTAGATTGTGTGAATGAGTGAGGAAAGTCAGTGCTGTGAGCTTATGAGATGTCAACTTTGTTCTGATTGTAGAGCCTAGGCTAAACATAAAGAGGAGGTGTGTTAAACCTACTTCGAAGCGTAACTTTGGTGTGATGAGTTTTATAAAATAAACTTAGACGGGTTAGTTTTAATACGGGTTGATAAGTTAAGGGAGAGAGATTTAATTGTATAGTGCTAACACTAGCTATTCGATGATAATTTGAAAATATAAAGCTAAGGGATCGGTGTTGTGGAGCTTTAAGTATATGAAATTATATTTGCTGACTAGGGTTCCTAACCGACGAAGCATACTCTAGCTTGGATCGTACAAGGATTTTGTATACAATTAATATTTGAAAAAACTAAAAATCTACATATAGGTTAAAAAATCCCTAGCGTGCGGTTCGCATTTTTAGGAATGTGGTTAATGTGCGTGTTCCATGATTTGTTAGATATAGAATGATCTCCTAGGTACGTGAAAAGAAAAACTGATTCAAGAAGACAACTATTAAGCGTATACTAAGGCTGAGATGAAGCACAACGTGACACTCTCATAACTCTGGAAAGAGGTTGGCTAGCATTCAACGTGTTTCAATAAGGCGAAGAACTACAGCGTAGCTGGCGTGAGCCTGAATTCTTGTTTTGGCCTGAGAACCTTGAATGACGTGTGCACGAGCTGAAAGCATATCGTTAAAGGCAAATTTGTTTATACATAGTAGATGTTAAACGTTCGATGGGAACACTTCCTTTGTTTTATAAACTTTTTAAATAACACTACGGCAAACGTAGAACGAGTAGTATTTACAAACACATTTTTAAATAAAAGCGATTCATACATCCAGAAGTATTGATAAAACTTGTTCTGTTTAACACTAAGGATTGATTAATATTATGTAACGAGTATTCATTGATTTTCTGGTAAAACGCTCGTTGAAAGTGAGCGTTCCCCAGATTTGGTTTGGCGCCGTTAACAATAAATACTGTTATCTCATTTTGGCCGGCGATACATTGCTTTAGTCACGCCTGGCACTAATGACATGCGAATCCTCCCCCCCCTCCCCGTTCCACCCATTGTATAATAAAGTGAGAACGCTTTAAATTTAATTCAAATAACTAATGTTGAAATACATGGTTTACAATGCAGGCTCAACGCATTACAGAGTCACCTAACCATAGTTGATGTGTTTTCTTTAATACCTATAGAAATTAGGATTTTGAGGTCTGGAGGACGATTTGAACCATATTCGATCGTTAAAGTCGTTGAGTGTTGCATCACTGTGAACCATTTTTACTGACGGAGAATTAATAATATTTAAACCCCGGGGCTATACGAAGGGCGGACTGATCCCTCACACCACCCCTCATAGTGCTGCAACACTGAACATGACATAAGCACGTTGACACGTTAGGCTTAGTGTCACAGGGAGGGTGTTTGTATAAACCTGAATATTTGTTTTGTTCAGTTATTCCTCGAGCTCTCTCCCTAAGTTGCAGAAATTTGCTAACACGAGTTACCTGCGCCAAAGTTGATATGCGCTAGATGTTTTACATATCAAGGCAGATATAAAAAAGAGTGTGAGGTGGCCTTTCGCCATCGCCCCCAATTGAAATTGTGAAACTGCCTAACTTTTACAAAATGACGATTTATTAGCTCTCAGAAAGACGCAGCTAATGAAAAGAATTAGAATCTATCTTGTTTCTCCATTGAATGACTCATCTCTTAAGGTTGCTTTCTGTGAGTATGATTGTCGAAGAGCTGAAATCAAAACTTCACACTGCTGATTGGATTAACAGTTTACGTCATGTAAATGCACACTCGAGGAAGACCTATATTTAGTTTACGAGCTCGAAGCATTCATTTTGACACTCAGCACTTAGTCGACCTGCACTTGGAAGCTCACAATATTACGTGTACGGTGATGTCTGTTCTTACACATTTATGAGCGTTAAGGGACATAGAATAGAAATAATTTTTTTTTAAATTGTGATTTAAACCTTGATTTAAATTAAGCGAGTTCTACTATTATAATTTACATCAAACACCCCCCTCCTCAAAAAGATCCCTAAAATACTACGTACGTACAGCGCGCGACACTGTTAGCGCGAAAAAGCGATCGCCGGCTTTTCCAGTTTTTCTCCTTGAAACCTAGGGATGTCATCCAAGTTAATATTGATACGGAAAGAGCTCATTTAGTTCTATAATGTAAGCGATAAAATTTCGTGCTCGCTAATACTATTTAGAAGTAAGATGCGAAAATGCGCCGATGTCGTGTTCGCGCTAACAGTGTCGCGATGTGTACATTTGTGTATCATTTGTTATTTTCAATGTGCATTTGTTTTGTATTTGAATCAAAGATACATCAAGCAAGAAAGATTTATGTAAAGTTTAGCATGAGCAAAAGGCGATGTTGTCAGGGATTCGAAGCGTTGAGCTCGATTTACACTTTCTATTTTGTTTCTCAGCTGCGTAACGTCCCATTGCAACAAAATCAAAACGCAAAAAAAGCTAGAAAAGTTATGTTTTATTAAATACAGGTGAGAACACAAGGAAAACATCAAATAAATATTTTTGTGTAAGCAAAAAAATTGGCTGTTTTTGTTCTAGTGTGACGGGCATTAAGTCAATAGGTAGTTGTTAGTAAGTATTAAATTTACTGTAATTTTTTCTTTCTCATTGCTATCGGGGATTCGAAAAACTGATCAATCAATCTGCCATGTTACAAATACATCAAGTGGCAAAGAATCACGATCTTCTAACTACAGTGATTTGAATCATAGTAATCTAATTTGCAACAAATACATTTTGAGCTAAGTCAATTAAACCTGGTTTATTGGATTTAAAAAATTACGATATTTTACACCCGGTGAAGCACCACGCACGTAGCACACGTATGCCTCACATCAAGGAAGGCTAAATAGGGTTGTCATTTTGCATATTTGCTTTTTCCCTTTTCCCTTGTGTAGAACGTTGTTCATTCATATATTTGAGAAATTGTGTGATATAATTCAAAGTGTTCGTCGAATCCAATACTACATACACAGTGTATGTAGTATTGGAGCTCTGCAATGCAACATTCCAAACCTAAATGTAAAGTTCCAAAAATACTGAAGACGTGTTTGTCACCATTTCAAAACTTGGCTTTTTGTGTTCGACGCTGAGCATTCATATAACAGCATCATTGACTTCTCGTGTTGCGGCAGTTTTGCGAGCAATTCACGTTCAATAGCAACAAGTTGCGCAAAAAACCTATTATTCAAGCTTTGATATCAATACTCAGCGTCGAAAACGAAAAGCTAAGCTTTACGATGGTGACCAGCACGTCTTGAGTATTCTTTAAAACATTAATCAATTAAAAAAAACGCACACTGCTGCAGTGTTCATTTGGCTTCATCTCATAAATAGCAAGATTTATTTCCTCGGCGTTATGCATACTTTACTAGCATCTCACCAAGCGAATATATATTCGCTTGGTGAAATGTATGTTGCGCATAGTTTAAAAGTATGATCAGAATATTTTGAAACATTTCACCAACCGAATGTATGCAACATCAATATAGAGAACTCCCCCCTCCCCTTTTCAATAAAATATCAGCGCATAGTGGCTTCTGTCGTACAAATGATTGAACGCAACCCCTGATTTATTATTATCTATGGCTTCTGTCGTTAAGACATTTAGTTGATCTGCAACGTTACTCACCAAAGAGCGCTGACATGTTGTGGTGGGTGGACAGGGAGAAAAGCGCGGATCTTGCGTTATCTCTAGGGTGTTTGCAATACTAGTGCCATAGTTTGCCATACCGTAGATTTTGCCTTGCGGTTTTGTTTTGGTAAGGACGCACTCGTGAGCCTGCTGTTTGCTTAAGGAGCTCGAGTTATTTTTTCTGCCTTTTCTGTGTCGTACCGTACGCTCGCGTCTGGACTTGTTTCGTACTGAGGGACCGGAAATTGTTTCTATCAATTAGTGGAGAAAAGGGGGAGGAGGCTAACATTACGTATGGCCTAAAGACGCTTTGCCACTAGCAATCGCAAACCACCGGAAGTTTTTTATTATTATTTCTCCTTACACCGCAAACTTAGTTCCAGAACTTTGTTCTGTTGCAACAGAGGGCGCAGAACGAAAACAACAACAACGAAAGTGTCCAAACACACAAGTCAAATAAAAACAAAATGAAAGAAAGAGCAACTCCAGGAGAAACAGAGTGAAAACGGCGGGAGGGGCGCACAAGGCTGGCTGGGACTTTGCGTGAAAGAGAAGGAGCTCTCGCAGCGCGTGGTCCGAGCCGGGGCCAATCAACGGGAGGAAACGCCGGTCAGCCCGAGGCTCGGGCCCCTAAGCCGGAGATCGGCAGCGCCGTAAACCCTTCGGTTTCCGCGGCGGACTCGTTATTTCCCGGGAGGCCACTCGGCAGGGCCATTTGGATGAGGCGAGAAGAAGCCGGCAGCCGTCTCTGAGGAGCGTGCCCCTCTCGGCTGTTGCATGTCCCACGTGACGGCCCCCTTGATCAAGCGAGCGACATTAAACGCTCTGGGCCTCAGCGCTCTTCTCCCCG
Source organism: Ixodes ricinus (assembly GCA_037355805.1). Classification (NCBI taxonomy): domain Eukaryota; kingdom Metazoa; phylum Arthropoda; class Arachnida; order Ixodida; family Ixodidae; genus Ixodes; species Ixodes ricinus. Next base: position 80,573 of record JAZHYW010003611.1, on the reverse strand, counting down.
GGCATCCTTCGATGTCGTTGGTTCAGCTGACGTGGAGGTCGGGCTAGAGTCGCGGCGGAGGCGGCGGTTGCTCAACACGCGGCGCGAATGGCGTGTGTACGCAACTGAATTATACGGGGGTGGCCAAACTGCGGCTCCCCGCGGGCCTGAGTGCGACTCGCGTCTTCCTGGCAAACTTGCGCTGTACTCATCGCAAGTAATCAAATTACTTGTAATCGATTACTATTTCGAGTAACTTTGTACTAATTTGATTATCTTTATTAGAAGGTAATGAAAAGAGTAATTTGATTATATCTGAAAGTAATAAGATTGCTTGTAACTGTTACTATATTCCCCTCCACTCCCTAATTGCTACATCTGTTTGCACCACACTTTTATCAAGGAATCCTGGAACCAAGCCTCTGACGGGGGACGGTCTACCAAAAGTGGTGGATTAAGAAGATGAGTTACTTGTAATTCGGTGATTTTAATCCAATAACGAACAGAACGAGAGGCCCGTTTTCAAACCCGCACAAAGGTGTGCTATTTCGAAAATCCGAAATAATCGGAAACGTAACGGTTACCTTTTTCAAATAAAGGTCAATTACTTTGTTTTTCAAGATTTTAGTAATCTTATTCAATAATCTTGAGCCAATAGTATTGTAATATATTTTTTTTGTAACGTGCATTCGACAGCTGCCGGGTAAGCTTACCCCCAAAAGCAAAGCCCCTTCATGTGAAGCTTGCGGGCTAGATACTTCCATTGATATTTGAAACAGCGTATTGCTCCGAGGCACTTTTCACAAAATTGAAGAAGGTGAAATCAAAACAGAGTGCGACGCTGATGGACAAATACTTATCTGATCATAACTTTAACGACGTCATTAAAGCCAAACTTCAGGGCACGCTTGTTTCAGGAATAGGTTCGTATAAGAAAGAAACGTAGGAAATAGCTCTATCTAGATTTCGCTTTTGTCAGCAAATTAAAATGAAAAAAAAAAGATGGGAAACAGCCGTGGCTCCTTTTTCCCGCAGCTCTTCGCTAAAAACTGCTATTTTTTACGGTTCTTTGTTAATGTGTGTATGGCCACCTCTTGAATATATACTGATTCTGAAGGGCAAAAGTGATCCCTATAAATCGGCACTGGTTATATGCTTCGTTCATATGGTTTTTCCATTCCGAGAAAACTTATATAGTCATTATGAGCTTATCTTACTTGTTATCGTCCCACATTTTTTTTTCGTAATTTATTCTTTGACTGTTTAATCGGCCATTGCCGCGATCTTATGTCGAGCGCAAGTTCGTCTGCTTTTCGCACAGGTGCTGTGATGAATGCAGGACGCCGAGCTCTTATTCGCCGAATGAAACAAATAGTGGGTAGACTTCAAGGCGTGTAGCGTTGAGGTCTGCTCACTCTCCTTCTAACCGGATCCAATCAGAGCTCGGCGTTCTGAGGTCAACGCAGCCCCTGCGGAAGAAGCAGACAAACTTGCACTCCGTATAGGTTGCAGATTAATGATATAAAGCTGGGGACTCAACACACCCTCCGTTTCTTATAACGTTAGTGACTATACCGTAAATATTTAAAGAAGATTTCCTAAATAGTTTCGTGATTATGACTGTATTATTTACAGTGACTATGTGGACAGTCAATTCACTTCATTTTACCTGTGCCAGGTTGATAAGAGTTAACACAAGATTGGTGGAGTTAGAGGATACTCTTCAATACAGCTTTTGAATATTAAAAAAAAACGGTAAGGGGGATTGGATGAAACAAATTTCAGTGTTAAATCTTTAAAAGATAAAAATATCCCGTGCGATATAGCATTCTTGTTCAGATCACGAGATTCGCTCCTATACTGGTAACTCATAAATGGCGATGTAGACATCACAAAGCTACTCCCACCATAGGTGTATTAAAATAGTTGTGACTGTGAAATACTCGTTTTTTTTCTGCAAAAATGGTTGTGGGTACGTTTATAGAGTTTTAGGGTTAGTCTGCCTTCAACGAGCGACTTGTCTCTCAGCTGTAGATGACCAATTTAGCCAGTGCAGTACAGCCGCTAGTCTGGTATCTTTAACGTGCACCACGCAGTAGTGATACACGACCGCACGCAGGTACGATACTCATCCAGATCGAAACGGGTAGGGGTGGGGATTGAGCCCAGGATCCCTGGGTTCTGCAGGGCGAACTTTCGATCCACGTGCATTGAGCTGGTGTGCGCTAGCCCATTCGGCCACCCAACCTTCTGAAATACTCTGTGAAACCACTTCTTTGTGTTTTCAATTCCAATTCGGTTTAAAAAAAGACACCGGTTCAAAAACACTTTAGCATAGTAATGCTCGTTAGTCAGAATTCAAAGGGAGTGGCTTTGTTCATCTATATACGAATGCGGTTGCTTTTCTGAATATTTTCTTTTCACAATTATAATATATTTGTGACTTAAGGTTTTGTTCCCAGATACCCTAAAAAGTAAATTGTATTACGTCATAGAAGCTAATTGGTGTGCATTTAAAAATGCAAATGAAATTTTCAGGCTGGCTCCTGAGGCCGGCTGCCATGGGACGAGAGCATTAAGACCTAATGGGATGTCTAGTAAGTGACACCTTAAAACCGTTAGCACGTTGCTAATCAACAGCTGCCATTTTAATAGGGTTCTTTGAAGATGCACCATACGCAAAATCTGGAACATGGTGAAGATTTGACACAAGGCGCTTTCGTCGCTTCAAATCATAAAATAAAACTGTCTTATTAGGATGAGTGAGATATGCCTCACTAACGCATTTATCACACCATTACCTGATTTTTAATGTTTATTGAAATTTAATGGTTGCTTTATAACAGCATTTTAGATGAATACTTGTATCTCTGAATTTTGGGGCGGATGTACATACATTCCAGGGGTGCGCAAAGTGTCAAAAGGAGGAGCCTTTCCCAACGTCAGCTACTACCCCGTGAGTGTGCACAGTGAACAACTTGTTTGTTTGATATTGGCCCTTTTCTGTTGGGCAACAACAAACTCAGTGGCACCATCTATTGGGGAGCCCCGGCGCACTTCTGGTTCATGCATATTTCCTAACCTCTTACTCATCGACCTTTATTCACAAGATTGAATTAAGTCTGGCAGTGCTATAAGTGCCCATTTCCAGAAGATAGAGTAGTGTCGAAACCGGTTATAACAAAGTCAACGGGAATCGGAAATCGCTTCGTTATACCCGCTTCTTTGTTATAGATCAACTCATAAAAGTAATATAAAAAAAAAAAAGATCAGACGGAATGTCTTATTTGCTGGCTCGGAGCCGCTTATTCTCGCCAAATCCGAGAAGCTCCGTTAGAAAAAAGATCAAAAGGACCGTGTGACATAAGCTCTGCTAAGGCGACGCACGTGGCCCATTCCAATCGGCTTTATGTTTTTCTTGGCAGGTTTCTTCTCCTAATGAATACGGAACGATGCAAATTCTGCACCAGACGGACAAAATGTTTAAAGCCCGAAAGAAAACATATGAACGTAGCCGCGTTTCGTTGGCTTCTGTTCACTCCAGTCTTTTTTGTGGGCGTAAATTTAACCTGGCTCTAAGTAAAGTAGTTCAACTTAACATTTTGTCGCTGGACCATCCTTACATTCGCCAACTTTCCCAATAACAAAGATTTAAAAATAATCGAGATGAACTGTAAATTTATCACAATTAGCCCGCGGCATCTTTCTGCTTAGACGCTACTGACAACTGGCTTTTAGTTCATGGATGAAAAACATGACACAAGGCACACAGTTATAGCAACCAACAGGTTAAAGAACGCAGAGTGCAACTAATTCTTACTTCTTCTTACTTCATGATTGTTCTTCGACTTACTTTGATGCCGCAAGTTTATTGGATGCAGGTAAATATTAAGATATAGGAATGAAAGAAAAGCGATATAAAGCACGAAGGAAGGACGATGTATTGTCCTGTCTCTAATTTGTCGAGAAATTTTGAGATGTTTGTAACTCACCGCGCCCTGAGATATTTAAGGTGCCAGTAATTTAAACGAACATCGTAACCCATCATGATTAGATGATACATCTGAATGTGAAGAAGATACAAATCATGTGTCATCCAAGCAGTGTCTATTCGTTCAATGGATACATTTGTAGCCCCGAGATTTCTGAGAGGGTTGCTTCAGAATGCGTCATGACTCTTTGCTTAGACGACAGCAACGCATTCCAATTTCAGATTTCGGGCATACCTTATAACCCCAGAAAAGACATAAATCCAAATTACACAACGTTGATATAGACGTGTAATAAGTTGCATGCATTCTTTTTTTCTTGCGTATTTAGCTACTTCTACATCCTCTCATAGCAACGACATGCATACCATCATTTTGATTATAATATTTCCCAGCCTTCGGCATTCCATTTTATGCAACTCAAAGACGGCTCTTGCGCCAGCAGGCCTTTGCGACCCCAGCATGCGAGGAATGAAGGACATAAAGAAATTATAATCTCAATTCGTAGCGCGTTTTTTTTGCCACCGGGTTAACAAAAGTTTTCGATATGGATCCCAGATTTTATTCTACTATATTTAGTTGTTTTCCGTCTAGAATAGCCGAAATGTCGCGAATCAAGTAAACCTGCGTGATTTACAAAAGATGATTTTATTAATAACGTTTTATGACGGAAGCAGAAAACTCCATCAGGTATGCGCCTTGCCCCGCGGCCTCCGACTTGAAACGGATTCAGTAAAACTGGCTGCTGCAAACAAATTTCATGGTAAAAGAAGCTATAACAATAAAGAAAGGAACGGACTTATATAACACAAGCGGGAGCAATGCGATCCTACATTCCTCATAACAAAAAATAGGAGTACTGTACGTTTTTTTTGCTGATACGTGACGCGAGACCCCGGGCCATGATCGATATCGGAAACTATCTTTTGTACGATACGCCGAGTCAAACGAACAATGCAGGTGATAAAAGAAGCTACATAGAAAATATTTGTCGGGTAAAAAGAATTGGATCTTTCTTTTGAGTTAAGCTGACGTGCGGTACTCTGGTTTTTCGAGCCGGCGTTCTAGACTGTTTTAAAGCGAAAAAAAGAAAGAAAAAAAGTGACAGAAATAAAACAATAAATGAATATGCGCAAAAAGGTTAAGCTAGTGGAACTCTAATCTGTGTCCCCGCGTATTCGAGATTTTTAAAGGAAGGCTCAATGCTTGTCTTTCCAGCGCAATGAAAACGTCCCTTGCAGGCTTAGTCAAAGCAGAAGTGAAAGTAAGTAGCGAGCACAAAAGAGGAATGATGAAGGAGAAGAGCTTTTGTACTCCGTACTTGGTTAAAAAGAAGCTGTTTGAACAGTCATTAATTACATTTTATTCATCCTATTTCCGAGTAGTGCGATGTAGCGCGAGTTTTTATACCATCTAGATACTTCCAGATAATTTTATATATGCATGCTGCGAGGAAGATCAGGCGAAGCAGGCTGGGACAGACCAAAATATTTTATCCTTACCACTGTTCAGTCCCCAGCGCGAGAGAGCGAGCAGTTACGTTAGCTTAACCCGCGCGACGATGATCTTCGCAGTTTTGACGGGGCGTGCGGTCAGGACGATGGATTTAGATGACATCCTCCGGATATCAATAAACCTCTTATAACCAAGATTTTTGAAACTCCTCACTTCTCTCGACACATTTTAATCTGCACCGCCTACATTAATTCGCCGCTAACTGCTTCGTAAAAAATATTGAGAACAATGTAGATGTATACAACCAATTAAAACTGTCTCCCAGTGGGCCCGGTGTTGGGGTGACGCCAATAAGGTTTGACCAGATTAAAATTGGCCAAGCCCTCGTTGGGAAGAAGGGGCGCGGTGTGATGTTCTTTTATTTTTCCCCCAATCCCCCGAAGGTCATCTTGCCGATATCACACACTGCCTGGTGATAGTTAGAAGAATGCAGAGGTTTCTAGGCTAGGTGGCGCAAGCTACCGTCTGTTATAAAGGGTACAACCATTTGTATCCATCCATCCATCTGACCTCGGAAATTCACTCCAAGAAATATGGAACTTTTATTTTCTCGCGAAGGAATTGGGAGAGCCAATCGTTGCAATATGCCGAGGGAGCTCGGCGAATAGCGAGGCCAAACATATGCTTAAGCCTAAAACGAATTTAAAAGGAGAAAATCAATCTACGCTTTTATTTGGAGCATGGTGATGCATCATGCTCGGTGTCAAAGAGGAAACTGAATTTTTTAGGGCGTCATATTTTAGTTTCGTCATTCGCCGAGTGTTCTTTCGTACACTCTAAAAATATTTCGTGCGTCTACTTTCATGCACAACTCTTAGAGAGTCAATCACCGCAACTTACGGAGACAGCTCAGCAAATGACAATGCCGAAACGTATGTTTAGACCAAAAAACGCAGTCTGAGTAGTGACATTAAGCAATGCAAAACGTCACGCTTGCATTGCTTAATGTCACAACTCAGATTGTCGCTTTTTGGTCTGAACATATGTTTCGGCATCGTCATTTGCTGAGCTGCCTCCGTAAATTGCGGTGATGGGCTCTCCGAGTGTTGTGCGGGAAAGCAGACTCACGGGCTTTTTTAGTGTAGGTTAGCGCGGCTGACTTCCTGAAATGCTTCGCGGGAAAGTAGACGGAACGGATGTTTTAGGGTGTAAATTAGCTTCGGCACGTTTACATTGAACGGAATTATGAAACCACTATTTTTTGTCTACGTTCCACAAAATTCTTTCCAAATAGCTCACACATCCGCTTATTCGAGGATCGAACAAACGAACCGTAAACGGGGAACCTCCGACCGCGTTTTCACACTATACAGTGAACAAACACGGTAGGCGAACAAATAAATGACGACTAAAACAATAAAATGAGTTGCGCGACGATAAACACCTACATTATTCTTCGTTAGTAAAAACCACACTTCACACCTTAACGCCACGCTGATCACCAATCCAGAAAGCACACACCGAGCAGCGCGCTCGTGCCATGTCGCAATTTGCGACCCTTCATACATGACTGACTGAGCGACCATTATGTTTCCAAGGAGCAGAGCTTTGTTGTTTGCTTCCCGCTTTTTCTCTCTCTCTCTCTCAACTTTGGAGTGCCGAAGTTCCGAACCAGGCCCTCTACTTCGTTTCATCTAACGACGAAGCGCGGCCGACGCTAAAAATCATAGCTACCAACCCAATGTCGGCGTGAGTACCGCGTGACCTCCGGCCAGGGCGCAACGACGTACGTTGCGCGTACACACGTCACACATTCTCAATGCCGTATTGGCTGAGATCGCACGTAGCACGTATGAACATGTCACCTTACTATGCGTCCGTCGCGCCGCAGCGTCGCCTTCCGAAGGTCACGTGACGCTCACAGAGCATTGGATTGGCTCGGATAGCTGGTAGCGGCTTCTGTGGTCCGTCGCCAAGCTAACGGCGAGTGTGCGGTAGGCTTTCCCTCGTACCCAACCCGGGAGTGCCGCAGTTCTTCCGAAGCTCAGTTAGCCCACTTCCGACGTCGTTACGTGGTTCGCGGACCGATACGTATCTTTTCCTTCCATTTCTTTTTGTTCGTTTGTTTTGCACCAGGAAGGCGCTGGGCGCAAGCAGGCACGCGCCATGTAGCGGTTTCGCGAGTGCGTGGTGGAAACTGGTATACTTGGGGCAGCTACGGGTGTATCAAGCCGCGGGTTTTAGCGCTCCAGAGTTAACAAGAAGACGGCAAGGCCTGCGCCTTTCATGACTGGGAAACGGGTTGTTTATCCGGGCTTAATTACCCCGAGACGTATAAGTACCATAATTAGAACCGTTGGGATCTTACTGCGACCAGTCGAGACTCTAGTGTGTGTGTGTACGTGCGTGTGCGTGTGCGTGTGTGTGTTTGTGAACGCGCGCGGGCCTGCGTGTGTGTGCGCATATGCCGGGCGAGCGGCAAGTGAATGCCACTAGGATTTTCCGGTCCGGTTATCACTCCCTGGTTGTGGCGCCATAAAACGAGAGGTACCGAAATGGTTTTAATATCCTCGCGAAGTTGGTTTGTCCATTTGATGTGAGGAACGTCTTAAAGGCTTGTTGGGTGCAAACTCTTATTAAGTAAACAGCTGTTGTACAACAAAAAAAAGAGGGTCGAGGCAACCATAAGGGCATGCGACGTACTGTTTTTTGTAATGTGAGTGGATACAATTCGTTATGCAGTTGAGTTTTAAGCGCCACGAACTTGAACGCGAAATTATTCTAAGCATTTTTGATGCGAAAAGAATTTGTGCAACCGGATATCCGGCTTTTCATAAGGATAAAAAGAAATATAATATAGCAAACATGAGAAGTATAGCATTGTATTAATATTATTAACGTGACCATAATGACGACGGCAGCGACTCCTTACAAACGTACCAGGCCCGACTACACTGGCTCCAGCAATGACTTCGTCGTGAATTCTTTGTTAGGTATGTCATAATTAGGCTTAATATCGATGCTGCAATATAAATTACTTACAGGCGAAATTACCATTCACGAAACACACAGACCTCACCAACGCTAGATAAATTATCCGCTACTGCGCGATCGGTAAGCAAAAACAACGCCGTGTGCTATAATGTTAAAGGAGTCACGCAAAAAAGGTATCAACCTCATCTTAATTTTTTTATTGAAGCCGAAAAATGTTGTTTACTGAGTTTTGCGGCGAAATATTGCCCCCAGATTTTACAAACCGCGTCTAAAATTCATACATTTTGAAGATTCTGAAACGACCATACAACACTGTGTGGGAACCAGAAGCAACAGAACGTCATCATAAGAAACATATAAAGTGGAACAGATATTCAACTTTATTTAATGTTCAGATAACAATTTAAAAATTATCAAAAACAAATATTCATTTATTGACGCTTTTATTATTTACACGATAATGCATCGCGTGTTTGCGATTCATGTTCAGTTTCAAATACATCCGGGTCTCTACCGCTTGGTAACCATAGCAACAGTGACTGCGGGGGTTCTGTCGGCTGCGCGGTTGCTTACTTGTCTCCTCATCCTTTGTTCACGGAGTGTGTAGATTGTTCGTTTTTATCGTCGTTCGCGTACGTTGTGTGAGCGTGTCAGCCCCCGCCACGCCAATTGTGTGCGTTGTGAGACACTGCTGTCAGACGTACGCAGATGACATACGGTTTCACAACCTGCCGCGCGAGCCACGTCGTAAGGTCCTGTGGCTTCGAGCCATTGGCCGCGATGGCCCGGCCGACATCGGCGCACGCGTGGGTCACGTCTGTTCGGGCCACTTTTTTCCGGGGGCCAAAGAAATGAACAATCAAGTGCGACGAAGATTCGGCCTGGATTTTCGAAAAAAGCTACAGTTACAACAACAAAAAAAGTACTCTTTATAAAATGCAGAAACAGTCTAGGAGTTTTGAACGAGTCACAATTTTAGATAAAGAACTTTTGCGTTATATTTGAAGCGGTGGCAAATTTGGTGATTACGTAGCAGTCACCGCACCGTATATATTGGCGAGAGTAATAGCGAGTATCGCAATAGCGTACTCAAAAGCGTTACGTACGCAAAACAAATTCCGTCTTCGTCATGTGCCCATCTAGAACATCGTTCGGGCTTGGTGCATTCAGAGTGGCGGCAGTGCTATTTACGTGCGCCAAGCTTTTGCGTACGCAATTAAAAGTCTCCTTAATGCCTTTCTCTTTTAAACTGTTGATTTGGGGGTGTTCGTTGTCAGCTTGCCACTCATATGTTGAGAGAGTGACAAACTTAGCTCTAAGGAGCGTATAATTGTTTTTAGGGCTTTAATGGCTGAACGATTTTTTCTTTTAGTGCGGCACAAATTTATATTAGCAAGGAGCGAGAAGGCGGTAATTACGCGATCGCCCTAACTGTGTCCCGTAGTGTACGTTATTTTTCTTAGAGTTCCTGTATAAGCTCCCTACGGGAGCCACAGTTGCGCGTCTGTTTTCCACGTGCGCCACGACGCTATTCGCCGAGATCCGATCACGTGAGGAGCCGGATCAAATGCCATGCAGGAAAGTAGACGTTGCGCGCGCCCCGGCGTAGGTTCCCTGCTTTCGAGCGCGCCGCGCCTCGAACGCGCGGCGCCCCTATTCGCCGAATTCAGTCACGTGAGGAGCAGGATCAACATGCCTTGCAGGAAAGACGGCGCAACAGAAAGGAACGCTCAGCTCTGGTTCCCGTGGGGAGCCTATACAGGAGTTCACATTTTCCCCCATCATTGACGCCCTCTTGTGGATGTACTGGTTACTGGTGTGTCTTAGTTTTAGCATACAAAAATTGTACACGTTAATATATAAGCCATGTAAACATCAATAATGTTCAACATGTAAACATCAATAATAAGCCACACTCAGCTGCGTGGTTTATACCTCGCGCACAGGATCAAGTGTCAAGCCTATAGAATGATTTGTAACCATCATTCTCGTAACTAAAGAGATAATGTTTTAATTGAATAACTACTTTCTACGGTGATTGCTAGACAAATCCCCTGCCATTTTATCTCAATGAAACAATATAAATTACAACTAATCTCTTGTCGCAAGTCAGTTATACTTATAACTAAAAAAAATTAATTACATTTGCGAACTATTGCGCTGCTATAATGAAATGTCGAAGTTAGTTAACATATGACACCCAGTGCACATTTTATCTTCCGAAAGCTTGAACTTTATTACTTTTTAAATTATGAGATGTCTGAAACCAAAGCTTAATATTGCTGTGTAATGCGCTTTAAAGAGAACCTTGCCAGAGTAATTGATGAATTAGCTGCATAAATATAAAGGAAACATTTTGTCATCGGTGGTGCATATTTTTATGAACTGACGTTATAGATTCACTAAAATAACATGTGTATATAAAATAGCACAATTCGCGAGGCGTAAATATCTCTAAAATAAAAATATCACACGGCTTTTTTAGTTATATTTCTTGATCTTACGATTTTATTTATTGTTCTGTGCATAATTTTAATTACTCGTGTCTACTTAAAATGTTTTAGAATTACGATGCTAAAATATCTTGCTTTGGTTTTGCTTTAACTTCAGCAGTGTCTCATACTCATACTAACAAAACTAATCAATAACGCTCGTCGATGAAAAAAAAAACAGCAAAAATATTAGTTCCGGTGATTTAATCATGGGATGCACCGATTAACAAAAAAACGTTCCTCTGTCGTCGGCGGTTGCCTTCATTGGGTAGGGGCGCAACTCGCCGCCCAATTTGAAGAGTTCGACCGTCTACATCAATATATTTCTCCATCTATCGCCTCAAGCTAGATTATCTCCCATTCCTGAGAAAAGTGCGAGTTGTCTGTCCTTGAGAAAGTAGGTAGCCACTTCAAAAGAGCAAGAGTGAATTACTGACACAGTGACTCCACCCCCCCCCCTTCCCCTGTCAAGTCCCCCACCGAATTCCTCCTTTCATCTTTCACTTAAACTTTCTACCCTAAAGTGTCGCACTGATATAACAATAGCCGGGTCAGCAAAATTCATTAAATATGTTCACACCCTCCTTCAACATATTATGCCTGTTGTGAGTGTTAACCTCGCAATACAAGGATCGCTTCTTGGTGTGGCCTGTGCCTAGCAAGGGGCGACCAGACAGAAGGGAGTTTTAGTATAGCGTACGCTGCTGATCACGTGCCCTGCGGATACGTGCACAACCACTTGCTCCAGAGTCATGGCGCGAGCTCACGCTCGCAACACGATTCGTTGCGTTCGCTGAAAAGCATCTTACGAGTGACTCACCCGGACAGGCACCACTTCAGATCGGGGAACTCCAAACAGAATTCACCAACCAGCCGCACAATCCCGCCCTAGAAAAGAAGGAAAATGTACAGCATCAGTATTAACCTATTCGCGCAAAGTGAAAAAAACAAACAAATGCGGGCTTTTCGAAAAAAAACCGTTTTGCTCTCTGGAGATTGTTTATTTGTTTACCCCGCTGCACGATTTTTTTAAGCATGATTTTTTTCAGTTGGCGATTCTCAAGCACATAAAAATTCAGCACTTACATCTCACATTTGCATATGGTACAATTCATCGCCCTCATGAGCCAATAACCCTTGTTCGTCAGAGGAGGCAGGTTCTATTGATTATTTACGAGAGGGAAAAATAATCAAAATAATTATTATTACAAGATAACATAATTATCAAAGCACACTTTATAGAATGGATACCATTTTAACTATGGAATACGATAAAATTTATAACGTCATTTTTACATTTTACAGCTTAATTTACACATAAGCCTAGGAGGCTTGTGCGTGAAAAACGGAAATAGCGGTGCAGGAAAAAGTAATATAACGAGAACACATTTTGGATGGTAAACAAAACTAAACAATATTTTAATAATATTTTATATTTGCAGCGACCACAGCCTGAAAAAGAGTGTTACCGTTGCCTGCACATACAAACGATTTGGTGAAATCATACCAGTTTTTTTTATCTCTAGTGGGTCTTTTATCCACTAAGAATACAAAAGAGTAAAGTTCCCTTGAAATGACTTTCTCCTTAGCATAATTTTTGCAGCCTTACTCTTTTTTTTTCGATTATCAATTTGTTTGTCAACATTTCGATGGTTTTAGGATATTTTAATTTAAGAATTTAGGGAAATTAGTGATTATCTTTGGTGTGTAATCATTTTTGGCGCCACTCCACACTTAGTGTTTATAAAAAGTTCAAGGTACTTTCTATATGGTCTTAACACCGTTTTCTTCATACTGTCAGTTTTGTGTTAGAATAAAAAAAGATATTTCTTGTGAATATGTCATATTCCCCTTGATCTCTAAACAAGACATTTTCTGGGTTTTTGTGCATATATTCAGCCACACTCTGTTCAATCTTTCCCCTCTAGTACCCAATATTTCTTTTGATAATTTTTTGAATAGCTTCTATCTCTTGCTGTAGATATTTTGCACATTGTTCATAAACTGTTTAACCATAGTGTAGCGTTGATTTTCCGAACGAGTCATAGATGATCCTAAATACTGAACGTGGATTTATTAAGGTATTGAACGTGATACATATGTGGCATTACTATTTTTAGTTGTTAGAAACCTGCTCCATATAAATATTTTATTCAAGAAGATTGTGAGTTTGCATTCCTGGATATTTAATGTTATCTATGCATTTTAATTTTGCACATTAGCATTTGTTGAAATGTTTTTCGTGCAGATTACACTCAATAAGTTTTTTTTTTCAGGTCTCTAAAGCATAAGATTCACATTTGTAACATCCCGAATAGTTATAATAATTATAACAATATAACTGTAACAATGTATCTAAGAATTATTTTCATTAAATTACAGAAACAACGATAGCGTTTTTGGTTAAACATGGAGGGCAGTGTTTTTTTTTTATAAACTTGGAGTGCAGTGTTTTTTGTTTTTGTTTTTTTGCCTACTGGATTAAATTATAAAACACACCAATTTTCTCATTTAGGTGATCAATTTGACGGTGGTCCAAGAGAGACGACGATAGGAGTGAACATATGTGTTTTTCTCCAAACTTGAACACAAAAAAGGTTACCAATTCATGCTGCGTCCGTGCAATAAACCCTTTTGCTATTTGCAAACATGAACCGCTGCTTGCGTCACAAGCGACGTCCTTTCACTCCGTTTTCGTGAGCCTGTCGAGCTTGCGTATGTCACCACTGGTAGAAAGCATAAATGCTACACGGAAAACAAAGTCGGAGATCTAGGGAGGACCTTGGGATGTACGATTTAACGTCTTGGAGGAGAAAAGTCGGTTCACAAGAATATTCGAACATTTTGAACAGATCTCGCGCATCTAGGTTCTATTGGCGTTCACCTGGATAATTGGTAATAAAATGTTTCATTGACGTTTCAAACAACTGTGTTAAATGAGGCTTTGTTCATTCTTTTTTTATAAACGGGAAGTTCGCTGGTACGTCAGAGGACTGGAGCACCGCCTGGTGGAGTTCGCAAATGAAAGGGTCTGTACGGTTTGATACGTCAACATAATAAACATAGGCGGTATTCAAATATAACAAAAAGAAGATCCCGTAAGCATGCACTCAAACACACAGCAATATTCGAGGAACGTGAACTTTGAAAACAAGCAATATAGCGCTAACGCAATTTCTAATATTTTCTAAATCAAATGAGAAATGCGAGCGGGAAGACTCCTGATCGTCATTACAACCCCGAAAAAAAGCATTTTGGAACAAAATAGTGGGTCTTGCGGTATATAGGGCGAACCTCTCATGTCAAAGCCACAGGGAGATTATGAAGCGCAGGGTGAGGCAAGTTCCGTACATCTTATTATCGGTCCGCAGCCAATCAGAATGCGGCATCGGCCGATAAGATCATCGGAGAATCAATGACGATGCAGGAAGTGTGAACGTTGCAGTTTCACACCCTGCGTTTCCTAAGCTGTTCGCGAGTTTTAAACGTAGCTTACCCGCTTAACTACATGTATTAAATTCCATAAATCTGTAGAACGAACGGCCAGCCGAGTTTTGTACAGTACGACAACTCGGAATTGAGTTGCTAAAAATAAAATGTATTTTCCCTCTCTGTACAGTTTGCTTTTGCGATCACATAGGCTGGTCAGTAGTGGTCATATAATCCAATTAGGACACGTCTTGGTGTTCTTACGGCGCCGTTCTCGCAGTGATCGGCTTAGTATGAAAGGCTTCATTTTTTTTACACTTTATGAGTTATTTGTGTATTGTTCTCTTGGCCAACGTTTTATCACATTCTGTGGGTGTGACACAATAAGGAACAAAAACAAACGTTAGAAGAAAGCAAACAATATATATATATTAAAAAAGATTGGTGCATGAGACGTTCGTTTTTTATGTTTTTGAAACATGACCGTTTAAAGTTACTCTTTCTAAACTCACTAATATTTGTAAACGGAACGAAAATTAAAATACAAGTGAATTTGTGCAGAGTTTAAAGTCATTTCAGCTGCTTTGGGGGCGAAAAAGCTGATTGATATGAAAGAAAACAAAAAATTACTTGCAATTTTATTGTTACTTTTTATCATTTGCGCTTAATATTAGAAGGTCCCTATATAAGTTTTTAGATGGGGCAAAAAGAAAATGGAGAGGTCGAAATTAACTATAGTGCCAGAAAGCCTAATTTCTTCATAGCAAAACTAAACATTAATATCATATCACAAGGCCGAGCAGTGTCAGCCGCGGACTTTGAAAATTACAGCATGTCCATTTGTGCGGACATGGCCTTGGAAGTCGAGAAACGGGATCTTGACACAATGATATTCTACGAAATTAGAAAATGGGTTTAAGAAAGGTGGGGATCACTGGAGCAATCCTCACGTGTTCTTGGGCACAAGGCACTGTCAGATGCAATAGCTTTTTGACGGTCCGGTGTATTCAGGCGTGAGTGCACCTCTCGAAAGAAGACGAGCGCAGCGGGAGACCAGTGTCGCCGGGACTGAAGAAAACCTATCTGGTGTGGAAAAACTCCTTAGAGAGGACCCTCGTTTGAAATTCGAGGCTATCAAGGGGGCCTTGAAGATTAGTTCGCCATGTGTTTTGACGCTTCTTTATAGACTCTTTCGTCTGAGATAGGTTTAATCTCGCTGGGTGCCACGCAGTCAGACGAAAGCTCAAAAACAGGCCCTGGTGGAATGGTGCCAAAAAATGCCGCACGGATTTTGAAGTTGCGGTTCTAGAAGTATAGCTGACATGTTGACGTGCGACCAGATCCGGAGCTAGCGTATGTTTTTTAAATAAGACGCTACTCATTCGTTTGGCTGTTCTCTAGCACTACTCCACCTTCGAAGGTCAAGAGGCCAATAAGTGTCAGAAAGAAAATAGTAACAACCTTTTACGCGGCTATTGGTCACGTGAACATGGTTTTGATCAAAAACCAAAGTGCAGTTAAAGCACAACAACACACCACAGTTTTCTGCCTGCAGTTAAATCAGGAGAGGCGACCAGTATCAAACTAGAGGGAAATCCTGCTCCACCACGGCATGGCTTGGCCCACTCTGCGAACATGACAACCAACTTTCTCAAAGGCGTTCGGGTGAAATTAATCATCCATCGGATCTACAATCAAGACGTTCTACAATCAAGACCTTTTGTTTTGCGACTTCTTCATACTCTCCATGGCGAAGGACAAAACTGCGTGACCAGTGATTTCCAGCCCCTAAAGATAATGTCACAGCCTACCAAATACACTTAAAGTGACGGCAGAACAATTTTGTACTTTGCGTAAATGACCCTTAGAATTAATATCTAACGTTTTTAACCTATGAAACACGTGCTACTTTTCTTTCTCCTGCAAGAGTAGTCGCAAAAAAAAAGAAGGTTAAGAAAAACTATTACCGCTTTTTCCCTCAACTCGCAACTAGAACAAGCGGCCACGTGATCTGGAGCCGAATATATGCCGATATTGTTTATCATCGCTACGCGCTGGGGTTGGCAAAGCACCTGACACGCGCTGTGTTCCAGATATTGTCAGGGTTCGGCTATTTTCGTCATTGCGGCGATTGCACACGATTCTCTACCTGAATGCTTGTGGAGCTATTGTTTATAGCGAGCCCAAATCAAGTGCCCACGCAATACTTGGTTCAATCTATGAGTCACATTCAGATATCATCACAGGGGGACTATGCCAACACTGCGACAACTAATCTATATCATCAAGTTTTGCGAAGGAGAAATTGAGAGAAAACGCTTGCTCCCGTTTTGAAATTACACAGGAACAAATAAATTTCTTGGTCGATGGCTTTGCGTGCGAGTATGCTTGGGAGCCATTAGTGCCAGTAAGCTCGTGGAAAGTGAAAAGCATTGAAACTAAATATCGTCGCACCGTTTCCATAACGGGGGATACAACAATGTTTGTACTTTAAGTAATTGGCGCTTAGAAATATTCAATGACGTTCATAACCTAGGAAACACACGTTGGTTTGTTTCTCTTCAACGCAATTACAGTCGCAAAAAATAAAACAAATCAGAGAAAACCGAACAGCGTTTGTCCCCGTAACTCGTAGCCAAAACAAGCGGCAACGTGCTCTGAAGCCGATTAAATGCCGTCAATGTTTAACATAGACACGTGCTGGTGTCTACAGAGCACAGGGTGCCCGCTGAGTTCCTCGCATTGTTAAGGTTTGGCTATTTCCGTCGTAGCACCAATATGGCACAAGCCACTACCTGAATGCATGTCAAGACATTGAATGTGACGAGCCCAAATTGAATGCACAGGCAGTGCTCGTGTCCCTCGTATGAGCCGCATTTAAATAACTTCACAGCGGGGTTCGCAAAGATTGATACGCGAATTCCAGGGGATCGCATTGTTGGCGTTGTCCCGCGACATCGTCAAGCTTTGCAAAGGAGAGACCGAGAGAAACCGTCCGCTCTTATCCTTCGATTTTCACCGCAACCGAAGACGCTTCTTGGCCAGTGGCATTGCGTTCGAGTATTCTTGGCCCTACTAGTGCCAGTAAGTTTGTATAAAGTGACGAACGTTTCTAGTCAATATCATTGCACGTTCCATTTAAATACTATACACAATACACGTGGCGCCTCTGCTTGCGGGCTTGTTTAGGAAGGATGGGTCGCTTTGTGCAATGTCAGGAAGAACGCTTAAAAAAATGTAATTGTGTGAAGAAATATATCTTCGATCACTGACGAGTGTCTCGATACTTGTCTAGTGACCCTTGTATTTCATGATTATCGTACTTCATAAAACAAATTCTGGATGGCTGGGAATATTGGTGCGATATTGACGGAGCAGAGAAAAAAATTCATATTTTTGTATCCGTTAAAGCAGTAGTAAAAATATCCTAGATATAATAGTGATTACAACTTCAAACACTTGCGTCGAAGCAGTCCATTCAGTTAGTACTCGGCATGCTTCAGCGCAATTCACAAGGAATAGAAGCTCCGCTCTCAAACCGATGTGCAAGTGACGAATAAAGATGATTTTGGTTTTCCTCGTGCACTGATTTAGAGTCACGCTTACTGAACTTCGCGTGTTTCATGAAAAGGCATGAAAGTGATCCTGATAAGTCCACAATAACCAGCGTTAATTTCAAGAAGACAACGGTGTCTCGGAAGGCAATTACTTTTCTGTATACTGCCAACACCAGCTAGAATAGTCAAAGCTCGTGTATCAGAATGTTGACGTCATCACAGTGATGTCGAGCGCAGACGCTGATAGGGCACGAGCGCAACGTCAGCGTTCGACTGGTCCTCGTGTTCAATGAACGCGTCGAAGGACACTCGGCATCGGTCTCGGGTCCAGTTGCCGAGTTGACGCCGTCCGACTGTCATGGCGGTCCACGAAGGAAGAGTGGGGCGTTCGGAGGCTTTCAATATTCTAGATGGTGGTGATACTGCGCGATACCGTTAGCACAAACACGCCGTCGGCACTTTTTCGCATTTTACTTCAAAAGTTACTGGTGGGTATAATAATGTACCACTTAATTGAGCTAGTACCCCAACTGGATACATTCGACCACTATAGTCATGGTGACAGTTGTTCAATATGGAGAAAGAAAAAAAAAGTCAGCGTTGTCTTGTTTGTGCGAACAGTATCACGGTGTCTACGTATAGCAAAATGTAACGTCCAGAAAAACAAAATAAAAATACGGGAGGATAACTTACGACTGCATCCACGCATATCCATGAATAATTTTATGACTCGTACATTCTTCATTCTCTTCACCCCAAATTAACAAAAAAAGAAGCTTGTAATGCGTTTCACCTTACGTTTGACCGGAGCGAATGCTACGAGCCATCGGAGCTTATCCAAGGTCATGTGAGTTTCTCGTGACTTCCGAGAGGAAGCCCAGTGACGCGCTGGAAAGCGTAGTCACGTGCCAGGTTAGCTAAATCTGGATTGGCGGGGATGGCTTGTAGCGTATGCTGCGACCGGACCTAAGGCAAAACGAAGTATAGTCACACGAGATATGCGCATAAAAACAAAAAACAACGCTTCACTTTTTTCTTTCTATTCAATTTGTTTGGAGGTCGTCGTATCAGCATCCGCCATCTTATTGCTTGATTGCATGAACATTTAAAAGGTGTTGGTTTTAGGTCACCGGTTCTTAAGAACATGCTGTTTACCAATAGCAGTAACTCTTGAAGAGTGTCTAGTCAGTGACGGTGGCGAAAGTAAACTTGGCCGTAAAAAAGGAGAAATAGCTTTTGCGCTTGACTGTTAAGATATATTTGTAAACAAGCCCTCGAGTATACTGGAAGGTTTTATCGCAGACGATGTACGTGTCGTTTTGTTGCGCCTACCTTTTTAAGATATAAAGGTGACTCCGAATTGCAGTGTAAATAAAAATATAAAGATGTTGAAATTATTTCTGGTTTTGATTGCTTCTGGTAAAGCATCTTTTGGTAGATTTAGAAGAGTCAACTATATAGATATCAATATTTTTGTAATCGCGTAATTATTGCAACACGAACAAATAAATAAAAAACGGTAAAATGGACTATCTTTCGAGAGCATCCAAACTTTCCAAAAAGCCGGGCTTGATCTATCGCCCTCTGGGCGGACGCGACTACGAGCAATAGCCAACGAAATCGAAAAAGGGGGACCGAAGAGAGCATAGGGGAATTTTTGAAATGGAACGGGTCTCAAAATAAAATCTATCGATTGGTTTCTGCGCTCCTCTCCGAAAACTTTTAGCTGCGGCGCTCATTCTTCTTTTTAGCTGTCCTCCGCTCGTCTCGCGGGGCAGAGAAGATGGCTTCGCCCTTTTGTCGCCGTTCGTTGCGCCAAGCCCTCGGACATGAACGCGTCAAACGGGAGGCATTCATCTTGGAATGCTCCCCCCTCAGGAGCCAAGGTTGGCGGTGAGTGGGGCCCGGAGCGGCCGATTCCTCGCACTTTACAATTCAATTTCCGCCTTGTCGTACAACATGTTACTTTCACCGGAGGCCTCGGCGGCGTCTGCCGGCTGCTTGGGCAATCAATCTCCCGGCTAGTCCTGCTTCGCCTGCCTATTCCAGGCTGTCCCAACTGATAGTGCGGCTTCCCTGCACTGATCCTTGAAATTTCGCTCTAACTTTCTTCCTTGTTTTGAGTTTTTGCCACGGTAGGATGCCACCACCACACTCTCGTCTTATGTTTTAGAGCGAGAGGACTTTTAACGGCGTGATCCACTTCCATTCGCTCGGATGCCACCGAGCCCTGATACGTCACTCGAGGGAAAAAAGGGGGGGGGGGGGTTCATATTCAAAGGCCGTTAAAAACTTCTTGAACGGAACCGTCCACTTCAAGAAATGCAGAAAGTTTTGACTACCATTTTATGAACTTTGAAGATGGCATTATATGTACTTTCGACGAAAGAGGCCTATATACAGATTCATTATTGATCGGATATCTGTATAAATACCGAAGAAGGTACAGGCCAGCTGGCGAACTTTGAATATCCTAAAAACCAGAGAGCGAGGAATCTCTGTTTTGAAACTCGTATTAGTAGAGCCTTCACTCCGGATCGCCATTTCTACATGTTTTTTAACTACATGTAGCGATGTATGCACATATGCGAAAGTAGACTGAGTTTCCAGCTTTATGTTCGTACGTTTAAACTATTTGAAATTCTTAAGATTATTAAAAAAAAAAGCGCGGCCTAACAAGAATAAAAGGTAGAACCCACTTGTTTATATTTGTACTCCTGAGATGGCATTTTTTTGCCATAGTGTGTAAAATATTCAATGCCTATATAAAAGAAAAGCTTTGACAGCGTTTAAAAATTGCGTATGTAGTTTTACATATTAAAGAATACTTCTGACCAACAAATTAAAAAAACGCTGAAAAAAAGAAAAGCTACAAAGAAAGGCATGAAAATTAACTACATCACACATCCTGCAATTGGCATGTTTGTTTTTAATGTTTTATTCAGAGCTGCGTACGTAGTTCTCAATTTTGAAACCGTGTAAGCGGCACAAAAAAAAGCTATTCCTATGTCTGAAACTGTTCAAAATGTCAGTTTTGGGGTACCAAAGCTTATTTAAGCGAAAATACACGAAAAAACCGACGAAACCTCAATAAAACCTCAAAACTGACAACACATAAAAAGAAGAAAAAAAGACGAAACCTCAAACTCACGGAACCGCAACCTCAAAGTACAAGCAAACAATTGTATCCCAGTTCGAACTTCTATCACAGTCGCAGTGTTATAAGTGAATGTGAGAGAGGTTTTAAATCATGGTTAGCCGGCTCTAAGAAATATTTAAAAAAAAATGTATAAGAAACTTTTTTTTTTTTTAAAGGTGCTTTTGGCTAGGTTTTAGTTGGTAGCCGACGGTTTGCAATCAGAGTCTTAGGCAGAAGACGCGTCTCTTCGCGGCGTTTTCGTTCTTTTCTGAAACAAATAGAGCATCAGAGATTGCATCGTTCGAAGATGTCATCAGAAAAATGATTCATGCCATACGCCTATAACATCATATTTAAGGCAGAAAATTGAAGCATAATCAATTTTCGGCGAATTACTACACCGACACGCCGGCTTGACGTCACGGAGCTGCGGCGGCGCTGCGATCGCGCCGGAGCCGGGGGGTGTGGCAGGGTGTGGGCAAAAGGGCGCACGTTTCGCATGGGCGTCATAGCATTTCAGCATGCCGCGAAGCTGTGTTGCTGTTAATTGCACCGAAATGTACAAGAAAAGTAGCGGAGTGAGTTTCCACAAGTTCCCGGCAGACTCTGAAAGGCATAAAAGGTGGATAATATCCGTGGATCGAAAAGAATCGTCGCCTCGCGCGAACGACCGTTTGTGCGGCAAACACTTTCTTGAAGGCAAGTGCGGCTTCCATTTCAATCTCCGTCCCGAGGCTTGCTTATGTGCAGGGAAAGCGTTGCCTGATCAAGACCACCGGGATTTTGTTCCCATGTGTGTTCGCGCACAAAGCATCGGCCAAGCGCTCGTCGGAGGCTCGCTACGCCCGTGCTACCCAGCAGAAGAGGATCGGCGACAGAACGGCAGTGTTGTAGGCGTTACCGGAGAAAAGTAACGAAGTACGTTACTCGTTACTTGCAAATAAAAGTAACGCGTTACCGAGCTACGTTGCCTAAAAATAAAAGGAACCCGTTACCGCTACCGATAAAAAGTAACGCACGTTACTTCTGCGTTACTTTTTTTAAATTAAGATTTAGCACATTTTACGGTTTTGACGATACATGTCATATATCAAGAAACATTATGTTCGTGCAGAAACTGAACATAATTACTTTATCTCGTTTTACGGTTTCACCTAAATACTCACGAGAAAAAACGCCAAGAAAAACATGGCTTGACGCCTAAAACACGGAAAAAATTGAAGTGTAATTTCTTTAAGACTTGGGAAGGAGTAACGAGTAACGTAACTACGTTACTTGAAGTAGTAACGTAAGTACGTTACCCGTTACTGTGTCGAAAACGTAACGAGTAGGTTACTACGTTATTGAAAAAAGTAACGCGTTACCGGCAACGCCGTTACTTGTAACGTGTTACCGCCAAGACTGCAGAAAGGACAAAGCGTTACTGCTTGTCATGCCTTGTGGTCATGAGGGTAGGAAAAATATCATACCTTGACTTGAAGACGCTGTGTGTATTTAATCAATTAATGAATACACACACTTCCGCAGACCCACAGACTGCTGATCCCGCCGGCAGTGCGGAAACCGACTCGAAGTAATCGTAGGCCTCGAGAGACTTGTACGCCTGCACCGTGTCGGCCGTGAACTGGCTTGGCGAAAAAACTAAATAAACGACGACATGAGCCGTCGACTTCGGTGGCAGCAACTTTACGTCGGAAGTCCAGCAGGCCTTGTTTACGGCGTACGGATCGTCGAAGGCAACGCCGTCACCGCACAGTTTGTTTCGATACCGCTGCCGTTCAGGCTCGGGCAGCGAGCTCAAATAGTCGGGCATAGGATACGACATACGTTCTCAGGAAATACGACGCACAAATAAAGATACAAGCGTCCCTACAACGACAACAACGAGCGCACGCCATAGAACGCAATGGCGAAAACACGGAGAGCCGGGCTGCTCTTGCCCACATAGCTACCGCGCATGCGCGGCCTTGCGGCGTGTTGGTAAACAGAGTCGCTCCGCGTGTCGGTCTATAATTAATTTTACAGTGTACGGAAGTTAACGGTTGCCAAGTTCCTGAAAACGCTAGATAGAAAACAGAAAGTTATAGGTGCTAGGAATACCCAGTCCTAATAATTGTTTTTATGTTTAATATAAGGTATGTTTTACGCTAATCTACTAAGCGGAAAGATATGAAAATGGGTCTTCAGTTTAGAAATTAAGAGTTAGTCTTTTCAATACAGTATAAATAGTTTTACTTCCATTTAGTAGGGCTTGACATCGATTAAAAATGTAACCCAATTAATTGGAAGCCTTGATCGATTAATCAATCAATTAATTGGTCGCGTTAATTTCCAGTGCAGAATAACGCCAAAAGGTAAATATCACATTTTCATTTTATTTTCATGAGTTTTTTTTGGTGAAAAACGCTGCAATGTGAATTTTTTGGTGGAGACAAACAAAAGCACTTGAGTGCAGTCGAAAGATGTTTACGTATTATTATTCCATCGGCGAAGGCATAGCGGAAGGAGTTTTTTATATTTTCTAACGTAAGCTGGCCCATTGTGAAAGTAGGTGGCTTTATGAGTATTAACAACATCAATGTTAAGACCTCAACGACGGATTATGAAAAAGGTGTTTGCAATTGTCGCATTGAGCACCTTCTAATGGCGGTCGAGGAGCGAGGTGAAAAGCCTTAAACCCCGACAGTACAGGCCACCATCTGGGTGCGCAGGCAGATTAGTGAAAGTAAAGCTACGGAACTTTGTCCCCCTTGGGGAATCATTGGAATCTTTGGCCACCGGCAACCGGCTGTCTTTGAGGAGCGCCCACCCTGCTCTGGACGCTGCCGCTCCTTTGTGTAGCGGACGCCAAGAAAATTATATTCTTTTCGTAAATTGGGCATGACCATTGTGCTGCAACCAGTACTGCCTTAACCATGATAATTGGTGTTGTTATTTGTGAGCATTCTGACGTCGAACAAGATGATGTTCGCGTTTTAAAAATAAAGAGCACCTCAATTGAAAATAAAATACAGAAGGAAAGTTTAGTTTTGTTTTTGTTTTCCCCGGTTTTAATTTCAACCGATTAACAAGATAAAATTAATCGATGGTAAAGGAAAGATCGGTTAATCAAATGGTACATCGATCAATCACCCATCTCTACCTCTCACTCATACAAAGGCGCGTGCGTTAGACTTCAACGAAGAAAAGTATCTTCCTCCAAGTGAGCGGGAAAACAAGTGCGCGTGGCATTGGGTTCTATCATGATATTCTAACGGGCCGCAGCACAAATTACAACT
Source organism: Ixodes ricinus (assembly GCA_037355805.1). Taxonomy (NCBI): domain Eukaryota; kingdom Metazoa; phylum Arthropoda; class Arachnida; order Ixodida; family Ixodidae; genus Ixodes; species Ixodes ricinus. The sequence goes on along the minus strand of JAZHYW010003611.1, from coordinate 56,261 downwards.
GCATGGATCCGGACGTTCGTTGCGATTTGCGCCGCCATATCAAAAAACAATTTTTCTTAAGTAGCAGTACGTTAGAGAAACTACATAATCTCTGAGGCGGTCGCTGTTTACTTTAAAAATGCAAAAGCTCGTGCCAGAAGACTGTATTACTCAAAGAACCTATCTTTCGCAAACGAACGATGAAGCATACTTAACTATTTTGCTTTGTTGAACTACATATTTTATTGTTATTAAAATATTCAGTTGGAGATATTCCTTAAAAATTGGTCACATCCTCTAAAGCCTTGCGTTTTGATATTAACAAGCCCCAAGCTACGTTCTGCTTTTGTTACTGTGTAAAAATTGAATGTTGCTTCATACTTATGTTAAAACGATGTTTTGATCAAAAATGTTTGACTTGTTTTACAAGCTTTAAGCATTTTATACATGATTTCTTTATGTTTGTAACGTAGCTAAGTATAAACTGAGATTAAAGCGGTAACTTTCCCGCGGGCCATTTTACACAGAAATCACCTTGTTCTCCGTAGCCTAATTGTAATTGGAGTTTCTATATTAAAAATGTTAATTAGAAGAACAAAAAAATAAGAAAATAAGGAATCAAACTAGCTTTTTATTACTGAACCAGAAAACGCGCCGTATTTTAACAGAAACAAAGTGTCTAATAAAGGTACATTGAAATAAATATTCTGGCCGTTGATTGAGAATACATTTTGCACTTCTGAAGTAACGGGAGGAACTCTTCCTGATGGTTTTTTCGCTTCGATTGTAGTTGCAGTTTAATGTTTCAATTTAAATTTAAACCACGATTTACAATGAGCGAATGAGCATTCAGGATATCTAGATATGGATTGAAACTTGGTCACCGTCCCATATTGTGTGTAACTATAGATATTTTGGGCAGACCGACCTGGGATTAGCATTACAAAGTCAACGCTCCGATTAGCATTTTGGAGAATAATAATTATGGCAGATACGTCATGTGGTAACCTTTATAATGCTAAATTCTCATTGAGCTAGGCAATGAGAATCGGAACGTAGTCCCAGATCTGTTAGTTCCTGTGTAGCTCGTAATTAAGTGGAAAGATCGGTGCACGCTGCATCATTTAATCAGATAAGTCCTCGCCAGCATAAAGTACAAGTGCATAACTGTATCCCGGTTCGAACTTGTATTACAGTCGCAGAGTTACAAGTGAATGTGAGAAAGTTTTCAAATTATGGTTAGCCACCTGATAAATCCTCTTTATATCTTGCTTACCTCAAATTGATTTTATAAGGTTCCCATAAGGAAACACTCTTAGCATAATTACACTTATAACTGAAATAAGATAAAATGTTATAATTGTAGTGTAACACAAAAACGCTCTGTAATTTTTAGCAGCGTTGTAACCAATTTAGTCAGTGCGGGTTTCTTCTACACAAACAACCAAAAAATGTAAATGCGACTAAAGGACACCAAGGTTGAAGACGAGTGCGTATTTAGTCTTCTTTTATGTATCATAATTAAAAAAAATTCAGTCCACATAATTTAACGCAAGGCGACCCCGAACAATAGACACTGCAACCTCCAAATTAAGTTCCGCGAATAACAACCCCCGTTAAACACTTCGACATAAAGCATTTGTAGCTGAGAATGCGCTATAAGTACGTTAAATTTCATGATTGGTCAGAAATCATACTTGTATTTCGACGAAGTTGTTTCCTTCTTCTTTTTTGTCTGTTCATTCGAAAAACTGCCGGATTCGTAAAGCGCGGAGATTGGATCTTCAAGTAAGCAGCGAGAAAAGAGACGTAAACCATTATATGACGCATGTGCCCAGTTTTTTTGTTCTCATGAGATTCTAAATGTCGTAAACACGCTCATGAAGCTCTCTGCGAAATAGTAAGTTATTTTATTTTTGAAAGTCTTAGCGGCGTTTTTATTTTTAGGTCTCCCAATTTGATGGGATCAAAATTGTGAACTACAAAGAATTCAATTTGTATCAAATTTTATAATCTTATAATACTCGAGTACTATTGTTCTATACGGAAGCACCGTTCTAAATTGTTTCTAATCTAGAAACGCATTCACATTCCGCTGCAAGAATTTAGCGCGTGTGTGTGGTACGTGTTCTTGACCTTCCAAGTGTGAGATGCCGTGAAACTTATGCCAAACCAAAACCTGTCATGGGCCAAACTTGTTAGCCACATGTTGATAATTATTATGATACTGCGATGACATACTGCTTCCGTGTCAATTTACTGCGTTAGATGATAGAGCCAGTCCGTCGCTCTCATTTTCGTCGCCAGCTGTATGCTTTTAAGTTTGGCTGCAGCCTCTCGTGCTCGTCGGCATCTTTGTACGCATTTCTCGCGACAGAAGCTTAGGTTTCAACTGTCGACGAAAGGGAGGACAACAACAACAACAAAAAGAAAAGCTACAAATACCTTTTGGAAGGCTCAGTGAAATATTGTGACAAGCACGGACATCAACCCAGCTCTAATGCAGTTAGTGACAGCTTGGGAAATGCAGGCCGTCACTTTCCGATGCCCACTTTGCAGTACGCGCTTTTTGCCTTCGGCCGTGCTTCGAGTGCGCGTGCACGCTCGAGGCTCATGGGACGCCAGAGTGTTAACCAATGTAGGAAGCTCGCGCTGGAGACGGAACAAGTGAAGGTCCTCCCCGCAGTTCTAATACCTGTAAGTGACTGCAGCAGGGTTGTTTCCGGATCATGTTAGTTTGCTGTGGTGGTGATTGAGAGCTCGCCTGCCGTGATTTGATTGGATTTAGAAGCAAATGACTCTCATATGACGGAATCGTATCTAAACCACATGCATCCAAGGATGCTGGCATGAGTAAACCAATACAGTAATTTTGTGATCACTATCGACCCGATAAGGTAAAACATCGTAAGGTGGCTCGAAGAGAAATGTTGTTTCTACTTAAGCAAATATTAGAGTCGCTTATTTTGTGGGGTACTGTTTCTTATTATTTAATTGACAATACGAAATAAACACGTTTAAAAAATCATATATCCAATCCTGCAATTACTCTCATGAAAGGTCCATAACTAGAGCAATGAGAAACCAATAAATGTTGCTAAAACGTAGCGTCAGGAAACATATATTATAAGAAAAGCGTATCCTTGTGTGTATTCTTTAATATTTATTCTTATTTGTGTTCTCTGGAATTTTAAATACACGAAGATTTAGCAAAACATGCGGGACGACGACGGATGAATCATCACGTGTACATGGCCTAACGATGGATGTCCTGGTGTCTTTGAAATCAACTGTCATGCCGTTCCATTTATTATCTGACTTCGCGTGGTTCTGTAATCTTCATATATAGTCTGATTTCTAAACTTTTTTTGCCATAGGTGCAAAATAATTTTTTTGTGCAAGCTAGAGTCGCCAAATTCCGGCTCCTGTCGGAAATTAGCGAAACTAATTTACAGAACCTTATACCTTATAAATGTTAGTCACAAACGACGAAGCGTATAAAGCTGAAAGCACTCTGAATATATTTTATTACGGGCGTCAACAATTGCAGCTAACTTGACAAAGGGTAACTAGCTAATACTTACTTGGATAACAAACAAACCCGGACCCGCGTTACGCTCTTTAGTTATGTTTGAATTTATTTGAACCTGAATAGTAGACTTGCGCTTATAAAGCTAAAAATAATTGTTGTGGAATATTAGCGTAAGGCTCATAGTTAAGAATGTTTGCTACCGCAGTTTTTTTGTGTTTTTAAGGGAATGACGACGATTAAGAGGGTGGATTGAACTTCCCTCTTCGTGCGTTTTCCTTTACGGGGTTGAGTGCCCTCACGCAACACCCAAGCGATCGTATGTTACGTAAAGCGGGCTTCTCCTTCTGAACTACCACGTTGAGAGAAAGCCAACTTCCCTCAGTCAATATTGCTGCGTGGATGAAATGCTTGCGCGTGTGCAAAACCACACTAACCACCAACAGTTTAGGAAATGGATGGCGTGGCTTATCTAGGTCACACTTGTTGCTTTGTGACGCATTCTTCTGCTTGCTTATTGGTGAATTCAGCATTTGAATACGCCGTGTATAGGGTACTTTCCAGACGAAGAACACACGTCGCGACGCAAAGTGTTGTGGAAACCTTGGTTTTATTTTATAATTGCGTACCTTTATTCTAGCTTTCCTAATTTTTTTTATGGGTTCGCATTATTGGTAGTAAAAAGAAATACCGATATATTACGGAGACACCGTTTTTACTAATACTAAAATAAGCAAACAAAAAAACACTTAAAAATGATTTACGTCGCAACTATATCGCCGCCCGTGTTTCTCGCTTTTGATTTGTGCGATCAGTTTTAGTTTTATAAGCACCGACAGCTTAAGAAACACAGTGCGTCGCGAGCCTCGAGAACCTTATTATCGTTCTAGAACCAACTATATTGCCGAATTTGTGGACAAAATTCCGAAAAACAAATCACGAACCGAGACAACCATTATAGCTCCATCACCCCCGTGAAACACTCGTATAACACCCTCGCTTCTGCCTGCAGATATTCCCGTTTCTTTCTCATCCGAAGTTTTTTAGCATTTAGGTTTTTTTCTCACTAATTTCTAAGCTTATTGTTTGTGCATCGTTACCCAGGCATCAGCTGTTCATGAGCGTACAAAATAAGCGAATGAATTAATAAAAAATAAACGAATGAATTAAGCCGTTGGCGACTCTGGACTACTAGGTCGAGACTAACGTTCAACGATCATCGGTCCGAAGTTCACGCCATGTTACGACGAGATAGTGACGAGGACTCAGAGTGTGAAACATTAAAAAGCAGGCAGACTACTCGAGTGGCCAGTCGGTGACCTGTAACTGATGCACTCCTTTTCACAAAAAATGGAAAAAAAAAAAAGAAACAGCAGTGGTGGTTGTGTGCGCGTTTTTCCAGACAGACCCCAAGACCATACCTCAGTTTCACATTAACTCCAACCGCAGTGAACGCAGCAACCCATACGAGACAATCAAGCGGCACCATTAGTGCTTCGTCGTAACGCTCGTTGTCGTTGTGCCTTTGCAATTACAGGCTAAACCAAACACGGCCATACACGCAAAAAACAAAAAACTATGCATATGCACTGTTATGCAGCGATCACCGTGCGTGGTTGGTTCGACCGGTTATAGCAAGCGCACATAGACCACGAGTGCCATGAGGATACTTTTGGCGCTGCGAAACGGAGTCTAGTTAAGCGCGTGCCTAAAACGGACATGCTTGATCTCAGAAAAGCACGAATGCAGTTCGATTGGTCGTTTAAACTAACAGAGGCCGTGCCCTAACGGGAAACAGAATACTCGGGAGCCTGGACTTAATATTCTTCAAGGCAAGCTCATACTTTTTCGACACCAATGTTTTTCTGATCTCCTATTAAACATACAGTAATCTATTGAGCAAGGAGCTCCACGATGACTCCGTAATTTTAGTTTCTATCGAATAGAGTGCCTTGTGTGCCGAAAATTTATATTGCACGTTCGATGGGCATAAAAACATTACCACTAATAAACTTTTATTTAAGAAGCCTCGGTCTCGAATCGTGAAACGTCATAAATAACCACTTGTAACTACCACTCCGCGTGGGTGTTACAATGCTTTATGTTCAAACCTTATTTATTATGCAGGCGAAGGGGGCTGTCATGGACAGTTGAGAGCGAAGCGGGCACCACCCGGATCTGCTAATGCCAGCAGCAAATTTTAAACCTGCAAGTTTTTTTTTTATTGCATCGTATTACAGTTTTTTGCCAGACTCTATATAACGTGAAAGAAAGGACACGTGTGCGAATAAAAATGTAAATCACAACTATCAGATGTATGACTGTGCCCTATGTGACAATTCAGAAGTAAATGCTGCTAGTTTTGAGAGTTTCTTTGTTTTTTTCCTAAATAGAGTAGCTGATCGCATTACCCAGGTATTGTTCTGTTGTTTCGTGTTTTGTTGTTTCCGTGTTCAGCAGAAAAGAAAACTCAGATACACTTTTCGGAGTTTTAAGGCACACTGCGGTGGCTGACAGCTAAAAAAAGGCAGGGTGGGGCCCATTAAGCTTAAAATTCTTCCAGATTCGTCCCTTTCCAGCGTTATCGGCTAATACTGCTACAACATTGGCTACGGAGTGATACGAAGGTGCTTTGAAACAGCCACGTCCATCGTTCCTTAATCTCTCGCGAACTGTACATACAGTTTGAAAGCATTGTATCCTTTAAAATATCTAGAATGAACCCAACGCGACACGTTTTTCAGTCCCGATCTCACACTTCAGGTGCGTTTTTGCCTTGCTCAAGGCAATGCGAACGCTTCATCCTCCAGCCGCGCTGTCGACCGAGTGCCAGCTCCCACCCTTGGGAAAAGCGAATCGATGTCTCGGAGCAAGTTTCTCACTCTGCTGCTCAGTGATGCATCAGAAGAGCTCCTAATAAAGCCTTCGTTCTTCTGGAGATCGGCAGCTCTCTGCTCTTTTTTTGTTTGTTTTAGTTTTGCGTCATCCACAAGAAATTTTTCTATTTACAGCATATGAATATCTTTTATTCACGTTGCCTGCGTGGAAATCTTGTTATTTTATCTATTCTCAAAGCACCCATTCGTCTTGTCTGCGGCGATTTTGTTTGTTCTACAAGTGATGTTGCCTTTGGCGTAGATTTATTCCAGCTGGAAGTAGCAGGTGCTATTCCTAGCCGAACAAAAAAGCCAGCTGCTGGGAGCGACGAACCCTATCTCTATGAGAATTAGGGTGCACCTTTGGTTTTCTTCAATATTTTAGCATACATTAGGTGTTATTTTCGAACGACGCTGCCTATACATAGTAATCCTATTCAGGTGTTCAGTGTTAGCGTTATTGCGTCTATTGAAGTACGTCACTGTATTATCTCCATGACAATTCACTGAAGCATAGCGACTTAATTCCAGCCATTCTTCAATATTTTAGCTCCATAAGGTTAACTTCGACATCCGCCATAGTCTACCGAATAACGAAAATGTAAAATATGAATTTAATAATTTCTATAATTTGGGCCCTAATATTGACACTTTGTAACATAGAAGCATAGAGACAACATTTTAGTCCCAGCTCTGAGCCATACCTAGCCAGCTGTGAAATGAGGTATAAGTGTAAAGTAAGACTCCGATGTTTTTCTTTCAGCCTTTTTCCTACGTTTCCAGTCCTTCGTGGTTCATTTCTTAGCACGCACTTTTTTCCCTGATAGAACGGTACACGCACGGGAATCTGCTATACTTTTTTGTTTTTTGTTGTAGCAAAGATAAAACATACTTGATGCCTACAAATTCAAACTGTCTTACAACACTTGTTTTTAACTTTTAAGGGTAGTTTTACTAAAAGGGGAGCAAGAGATGTAGGGAAAAAAGCTGCTGCTGCAGCTTGAAGAGGTCCTACCTCGCCTTCCAGTTCAGCGCCGCATCAGGACACCAAGAACATTAATGTGCGAAATTGAACCAAATTTTCGATACATTGTACTACAGTTGATTGTTGAAAAAAATACAAACACTACTAATAAGGACGTTATAAGTTTTACCTGACACTCCAAAATGTACCCTTTTTTTCATTCAAAAAAGATATCACTGGTCACCAGGAACTTTCTCGTATTTTTTCTTAAAAATGGGAAAGGATCATTGATATCTTGTATAGTCTTACGTTTTATTTAATAATAAAAATTATATTCTAATTTGCTTGCAGTATTTCATTTTTATTTTGTGTGTTTTCTGAGTGTCATTCCTCGGGGTTTGCTCTGAGTAATACTCTTTGGGAATGGATGCAGCTGCTTCTTGTGTGTCATCTGAAGTAATATTGAAGTGAAATATCTTTGTAGCATTTAATCTTTTATATTTTTTGAAGAATGAGTTTGTGCGATACCTCATCACTATGCCCATGGCTTAGCAAATATGTTGCATTTTTGTTCAACTATTTACTGCTGCTGTGTATGCGATGAGAACAAAGAAACATGAGCAAACTTTTCTCAGGTTAAACCTTAGACACAACAGAGAATATCGCTCATTAACACGCGGTCTCAAATAAGACATCCAGTGGCTTTAACAACACGGGGTTTGTTATGTTATGCCTAAGACAACTTGAAGACAAAAGCTCAAGCGCCGATCCCGGAGATGGCGAACCTCGGAAGACAGCGCGCTCTCTGACAACGCACTTTTGGCGACGTTAAACTCACGGCATGTCGCACGCCCGCCCTTTACCGCTGCTCGAACGAGAGTGTCCTCCTCTCCTCCTGGATTTGCCCCACGAGCTCCTCAGCCGATTCTGCCACAAGTAAGGCCATCTCGTGGTCCAGTGGCGAATCGTTGGTTTTGGTACCTTTCGTGTCGCCGACGTGTTTTCGCTCATGGACTGATCGATGAGACATATAAGGTTTTCTCCTTAATAACTCAGGCACGTTCTGAAATTATTAATTCAACCATTTACTGACTCTACCAGGACCTCTTCTCTGCAGAGCAACGGCGTTACTGTGCCACAAACAGCGCAGCAATATAAAAGCTCTTATGCCCCGACGGCTTCCTGTAACAAATAGATTGACCGGCGTTGTCTGCCCTTTTTTTTTCGTTCGAGAGAAAAAGTAACGATGAAAGAAACTGCAATTTGGAAATGGAAGTTGTGCGCTTCGTGGAAACATGGCGAGAAAATAAAAGAGCCACTGCTGGCGCTACCCCATCTTCAATCGCACTGGTAGACTGTTCAATGAGGAGTCCCGGTGCCGACGAGGAACAACGAGAAAATTGGTTCGCTGTCATCTGCTCAGGCCGCGGGAGGGGAAGATTCACCGGCCAATCAGACAAAAAAGCGTTATTCGCTTTGTAGTTTGGTGTAGGCAGCCGTGCGAATGGAAGATGGCCACTGTCGCAGAGGACAGGCTAGGGCGTTACGACAATGGTTTTCCGCGAAGAGAGACTGATTGGAGAAAGGCTAAGCTGAATTTTCTTAGGTTTGTCTTTCACTAGAGCAACACGCACTCCGTTTATCCTTAGCTACCAGTGCGGTAGAAGCTGGGTGTGCTCGTTGGACCTTTCCTATATCTATCTTTAGCAAGCCACCACGCTTCCACCCATACCACTGCTCAGAAAGTAGGGGCAGGTAGTAAAAGGGAGGCGGAAAAATGGTCCGACCAGCGCGTGGCTCCTAGCACCGTTGCCTTATGGTGAACAAAGTACAGAAGAGTGCTCGCAACCATCTGCGGTGTTGCGTGCCTTTTGTTTTGTTTGATCGCGTTAGCGCGAATCACAACGTTGGTTTGTATGCAAGTTGCTTTAAAGGACTCGGCCACGTGAATAAAGAGCCTAGTTGAACTCTGCGTGGCTGAGGTACACTCTCCAAGGTTGGGAAAGGCACCCATGATAACGAAGGAATTCTTTTTCCGCAAGAAAATCATTATTAAAAAGAGAAACCCGAAGAAGAGTGCTTGAACAACACAAAAAGGGTTAAAATGCAACATATTTACTATTTGTCAACGCGCTCACAACAGATCACTCTTACTGTTGGATATTGCGGACTCTGTTCTTTATTCATTACCATTTTAGTAGCCATCTGCCGAATATATGACTGACATAAATAATGATTCATGTTGCGCGTAAAAAACGCAGCACTGACTACTTCATGAGAGGCAGCGATTGAAAAGGATGCACGGAATTGTTATGAAATATGTCATATAAAGTTATATTAACTCATCGTTGGTCGGAGTGACATTAAAATACAATGCTCCAATTTATAAGTAATATGTCCCTCTAAAATAACCCTTACTTGCATGTATAAAAAATGGCTCATATGTCGGGCAACATGTCTTTACTGCTTCCTTGTATATATATATGGGTGGCTTCATCTCAAATCGTGCAGGCAAAAAGAATCGAATTTTTAATTTCGCTGAAAAAAATATATGTTATGGCGTCGTCTCTAGAAACGTAGTAGCCACAAACGGCAAGTCCGACGGACTTTTTGTTCTCGACTTAAGAATTTTAAAAGAGGCCGCGCCGGAAAGCAGTGTTTTTCACATCCGTCGTGGGTCAGATGTTTCGCTCGATCTCCCGTCGTGGATTTCCAGTCCACATTATATTAACTTTTTCGAGCACTCTGTGGGCACAGGTAAAAGGCTCTAATACCATGAAATAATTTTAGGCGTTTTGCTTTTTTTCTGTAAAAATGTCAAAAACGCTTCCTCGGTCAATTGTTGACGAACTTTGGCAATTAAATACTGGCGATCTACTAGAGTTAAATCAATATTTTTTATGTCTATGGAGAGCCCAAAACACGCTCTTTATAGATGTTATAAAATGATTTACCTGTATTAAAAGCCTTTGCGGGACGTTTACGTTAATGTCATGCGAAAACCAAAAAGTACCAATTTTAAGACCGATTTTCTAAAAAAACCCATTTTTTATTTTTTTTATTTTTTGTTAAAATGTAGATATGATAGTTGTCTACGCAGAAAGCAAGTCGAGAAAGTGTATATTTTGTTTGTATGTTTTATATTTAAGCATCAATATCGTACAAAAACGTGTTTTTACGGCTTAAAACGGACTTGCGATTTGCGCGTCTTCACAAACTTGGAAATATTTTTGACTTTTTTCAACGCACCCACATAAAAATGAAATACAGTAGTCCCACCCTGTTATATTTATTGATCATTTAAATTTTATTATAGGCGGCAAGCTACATTGGAGCAGTTCAAAAGAGAAAGCAACACTTCTTAACAGACCAGCAGGCGTCGTAAATTTTAATGTATAGAAATCGGCAGACGTCCTATTGATTCGGGGCCTTCATTGGCCTATATGAACGTCCCGCCCTTTCGGAACCAGCAGATGACCACGACCTTTCGCGCTCGTTGTGTTAGATAGGACGGCCCGTGACTGTAAAGCGAGCAGCGCACCCTGTGTCACGAGGAGTGAAATGGTACGAATGTGTCGTTGACGCGGCGAACATTGACGGCCACCCAGGAGTAGTCAGTTATTCAGAGTATTGCAGAAGGGAAAGCAAAGTAACTGTTGCCCGGGAAGATGAGAACACCATGGCCTTACAATATCGACGGTCAACAACAGTTCTGCCTGCCAAAACAACGCCGCGTGCGAGCTAAAACCGGCGGCGCGGGACGAAAATCGCGCACGCACACGAAGATGGGCCGGTTTCGTTAGGGAAGTGGGAAAATTTTGAAACCAGCCATCCGTGCACGCGTGAAACGATACCGCGTATTTGCCCAAGCTTCGAACGCCCTATCCTAGAAATGGCCGTGCTCTGCAAAGTGGTGGTCCTGTGCTTGTCCTCCGTGTTTTATTCTTTCAATTTTATGTACTCTATCTCCCTCCGCGGAAATCCGATAGCACCGAAGGGTTATATCTTTTCGAAACAGCAAAGCCCGGAGACTAGCATCAAAAACAAGCATATTGGTAAATATACTTGTGTCTATTCTGCCCGGAGACTAGTTGGGTCTAAGTCAGCCTCCTTGGCAACTATAACCGTTTGTTAAGAGTGGTCTTCTCCCGAGATAAAGAGTTAGTGCCGGCTGACTTGTTTTTTTTTTGTTTTGTTTTTTTAAGGGAAGGGTTAAAGAAGAAGTTTGAGTAACTGCATGCAGTAACTACCTCGAAAGCTCCTCTCCATGTTACGTCTCGGTTACCTTCTCGCGCACCGCTGCTCGAAACTATTCTTCACTTTGTTCCGCACAGCCACGACGGATGTGCGGAACAGAGTGAAGAATAGATTCGAGCATCATCTGGACGCCATCATCCTGCCAGGCTTCAGTGTCATGGGACTGGACTCGGCGTCGGTCAGTTAAGACTCTTTTTTTATTTTATTTCGTGTGTGTTTCTTCGCCCCGCTGAACTTTGTTTCTCGGGTGCGGTTCTGCTGAACTTTTTTTTTATGCTTCGTCACTAACTGTTTGTTAGCATTGTTTACTTGTTGGGTTTTTTTTTTTTCATGGCGTAGCGGCCTGACGGTGCTGTAGAGAGCGTGTTCGCACGCATTTGGTTGTGTCCCGTTTAGGGAATGCCCGGAGGAGTTGGTTTTTGTTCTTGCCGTGTGCGGCTGAGTTTTTCTGTCTTAATTAACTTTTTTTTTCTTTACGTGTCGTTGACTTCTTTGTCTGACCAGGCGTGGACCTATCGCCTTGCCACGGCTCGAACCTAAATCTTTTATTTTTTTACCGCAATTTTCGTTAAGATCGGAGTTGGGTAATTTTATTCTTATTTATTTATTTTTATTCCCTACCCTTCTCCGTGACAATCTCTCCGTGTGTTTCGGATCGTTTCTGTGTCATCACTTTTCTGTATTACGGAAGTGAAAGGATATTCCCTGGTAATCTGTGCGATGTGCGGTGAACAAACCCTAGCGTTTGGTTTTGGAAAGAATTGTATATAATAGATCAATGACGTGGTGACTTTTCATGTCTTAGTAATATGACAGCTAATAGCTAGTCATGCTAGTTTACAGTAAAAGTTTTATCAATCGAAAAAATACAACGTCTGTGCCTCTTCGGTATTGAAGGTCTACTAGACTGCTGATTTGATTAGATATGTTTCTCGTGGTTTCCCGCTCTTTTCAAAACATGAATAACTATTCAATACCACAAAATGCGTTTTTAATTGATTACAAAACGCAGACAAAAATTCAAGAAAACTTTTTTACAATTCATAGAAGCGCACGTTTTTTTTTTGTCTGACTTAGGTGTTGCAAAACGAAGACGTCTTTTTCCGATATTGAGGCTTAAATATAGAACATACAAACAAAATATACACTTTCTCGACTTGCTTTTCGAGTAGACAACTATTATATCTACATTTGCACAAAAAATAAAAAAATAAAAAATGTGTTTTTTTAGAAAATTGATTTTAAAATTGGTACTTTTTGGTTTTCGCATAACATTAACGTAAACGTCCCGCAAAGGCTATTTAATACAGGTAGATCATTTTATAATATCTGTAAAGAGCGTGTTTTAGGCTCTCCATAGACATAACAAATTGTGATGTAACCCTAGTAGATCGCCAGTATTTAATTGTCAAAGTTCGTCAACAATTGACCGAGGCCCCCTCGGTCAATTTTTGACACACTTTTTGACATTTTTACAGAAAAAAAAGAAAAACGCCTAAAATTATTTCATGGCATTAGAGCCTTTTACCTGTGCCCACAGAGTGCTTGAAAAAAGTTAATATAATGTGGACTCAAAATCCACGACGGGAGATCGAGCAAAAACATCCGACCCACGACAGATGTGAAAAACACTGCTTTCCGCCCCGGCCTCTTTTAAAATTCGTAAGTCGAGAACCAAAAATCCGACGGACTTGCCGTTTGTGGCTACTGCGTTTTTAGAGAAGACGCCATAACATATATTTTTTTCAGCGAAATTAAAAATTCGACCCTTTTTGCCTGCACGATTTGAGATGAAACCACCCATATATATTTACCATTGCCACTGCAAATACTGCCAGCATGAGGACAGCAAGAGGCGACCAATGACATCCCACCTACTTACATCGTAATAGTTATTTTTTTATTACACTTTGATGTTGTATTTCTGCTGGCTGCGTGTTGAATAGTCTTGAGATGACCGTGCTCAATGCGCCATGGGGATAGACATCCAATGTTAGAGATTCAAGCCGCCACTAACGTTATTCTTACCTTAACTGCGTGAGTAGCTGTTACTTTACTTGTACGAACAGCTGACCTATGTGAAGCTATGGTCGCCGACACCCTAAAGGCCCGTTCACACGCTTGTGTTCGGAGCGACCACTAGGCTTACGAACGAATGCTACCGGTTGGAACGACGAGTTGTTATAACAACGTTCGCCACACAAGGAGTTGAGCCGGGCTGAACGTTTTTGCTACTTTCGGGAACGAAGGGAGCGACAGCACCGACAGACCAATCGAAGGTCGATTAGATCTCGGCCGCGCGCGCTGCATGCCGGTCGCGGTTTCTTCTATCTGCTAGAAAACATGGCGTCGGTGGTGATAGTCGACGTGGTCGGCATGGTTGAAGCTCATCTTTCAACGTAAAGCGCTATCCTCGACTGGGAATTCTCGCCGTGTGTCGCTATGATAACCCAGCACGTACTAAAAGGGAAGATCTATCTACTCGTGCAGTAATGTCGTGGCGGCACTCTCAAGACAGCAGACACGCTCGTGCCGTCGTGTTTGTTTACTTCGACTACATTGGTGCTTTCTTGGCATTAATGTTCTCGAACATCGCCTGTATTTCATGTCTTGCGCATTCAATGCGCGTGCACAAGTTCAAGGTATTACTGTTGCGTAGCATATAAAGGACACGGATTTTCACCCGTTTTCATCACCCAAGAAAAGTGATTAGTATTAGTAATCCTGAGCGCTCGCAACGTTTATGTCATCACGAAATCATAACTCTAAGTTGCTATATCGCTGATAAGATTACATCGTCTTTTGTAATCCTAGAAAAAGGCATGTGGCAACATTTGCACTATTCGCAAAGTCGTGTGTTAAAGTCGTGATCGTCCAAGACGGCGTACTGTCTCTTTTTCTTTTATTTTTTCATCCACTCTACCTTGCGAGCCCATCCTGATGAAAATAATATTATTAAAGCCTAAGGCTATAGAAAACTCTCTGTCTGTTTTCTGTTACTCCAGTGAGTAACAGAGTGCCCCTTTTTCTTTAGAGGCATCGGTGAAACGGCTTACGGCGGTGTAGAAGCGGTCACCGTGCTGACGACCCGCTGCGCTTGCTGCAGTGGTTGCAGGGGTGTGTACTCGCGGCGCAGAGCGGTAGCTCCGGTCGCTCCGGTGACAACGGACGTAGTCGCAGATAACGCGCTCGTTGCAGATGTCTGAAGCAGTCTTAAGAAACGTAAGGCATGACTTATCATGTTCACGATGTTTGCTTTGAACTTCGTCCTCTTAAGCTCTTGTTGGCTAGTGCCTCAATTTCATTCACTACGGAGCGTTTAGAAGGCGCTCAGGACTCGTCACGAATTGATGTCGTTTCTTTATTTGTCAGCGACCAACTTTCTCATTCTAAACTATCGCAGGCCTATAACGTTCTTCGCCGCGCAGTTTTGCCTTGAGGTGCATTAATTAATACTAATGCTCAGTGGGCATCGCAGGAGGGTACAAATGTGGGTCACCCTCTGTCGTAGGGTTTTGTACCGCTCGCTTTTTTGTGGTAAAAAATAAAAGTGTATCGTATTTTACGAGCTTTCGTACCTTAAAGTGTCTTCACTGTGTGTTAGTACAGAGTTGCGCTTCGGTTGCTTTGTTCGGCTGAATGTGGAACCCGCTCTTGTATTCAAGCGCGTGACAACTGCTTCTACTTGAGCGGCAGCACATATCCGTAAGTTCCAGCCACAATATTTGTGCTGCCTTTATCTCGTTTATATGAGATAAAAAAGTAGTCAAACATTTAGAATTTAATTCCTATTCGGCCTTAATGAAGGGTGAGAGAAAATGTAAAGTTAGATAAAAATCGGAATCAATGCAGTAGCTGTTACCATGCTTGGCGAACAGTTTTCGCATCTGACTGGCAGCAGACGGTGCATCAGATGTTACCTTTATTTAATTCAAATACACACCCCTGAATCCAAAACATTTGTTGCTTATATAACTACACCGCTGTTTTTTTCATTATTTGTTTAACTGACCATTTGTTGGGGCGGAGTGTTCATTAAGCGTAAAAGTTGCGAGTTCAAAGTATTCAATGCAGTCTCTCGCTTTTGGTATAGCCAGTTTATTTCTATATTATCCGCATTTTACTGCCCTTTCCGCTAAGTTTTTATTGGCAACGGGTTGGGGGGGGGGTACTGAACAGGTTAATAATACAAAATATTTTTATACTAAACATTCATTTCATTATCATAAGAGAGAATTTCTAGAAAAACATATGTAATGAATGACGTCGGATTTCTATAAATACGGCCTATATTTTGCACGCCACAAACATGATGCACAAATATTTCATGACAGTTTGAACCGTACCCAAATTTCTGTAGGTTTCAAGTTTCCCCGCTGTCCGTTTCAGGAAGCGTGGGAACCGGGCAAGAGCTCGGACGTGCCGTGGAAGAGCAACGCGAGGACACGCATACCAGGCGACCGTCGTGTTTAATAAGCTGGCTTCATGTCCTCATTAGCGGAAACGAGGCCCACATTACGACTTCATTAGTCGCGCGCAATCGAAAGCTCGTCTTTCACTTGATTAAGGCCGTCATTAGCACCCGACACTGCCGCAGCAGAGCAGCCCTCCATTTCGTTTTGCGTCATGGAGAGTACCTCGCTTTTTCTGTTGCTCAAGCACTCTTCCTCGGGTTTCACTTTTCAACGGTGATCTTTCTGCAACAAAAGAGCCACTCTATATGCTGTTTATTTTAACGTTTCTGTATGCAGATTACGTTATACAAGTCTTTATTCACTTGACCAAAAAACACGAGTATAATATTTAATACGTGCAATTATTATTGCTGAATGTGACTTTTTTTGCATTTCGTTTCTGTCTTCTCGCTTTACAAGTTAATAAACTTCTTGCCCTAGTTGGCTGTTATTAATATGGTAACCCTTACAAAGCTCGATTTAAAAACTTTGAAACCTTGTTTACATTTACCTGTGATCGAATTCAATATTTGTGCATAAGTGCATAATTTCTTTTTAAGTATGACTTTTTAAAGAGCAACACCACTCAATTTTGAAAATTTAGGGATAATGAGTGATTTCAGATTGAAAAGCACTTATAAAAGGCACTACGTCATTTGCTTCGGGAAAAATGGGATATATTGTGTTAAATCTTACTAAGTTTAAACATGAGCAGAAATCGTAACGGAAACTTCGGCTATGTCTGGCAACATTAGCCTCGGGCCGTCAAGAACTAGGCTATCACGTGTTAAGAGATGTCACGTGATCCTCTACGCAACGACGGGCCACCTTTGGGGCGGGCCGGCGGGCAAGGCGCAGATGTCGTCTGCGCCGCGCTCTTCACCACGTTTTGGTCATTCAGCGACGCCTGCACAACAGCGGCCTTGTTCAGCGCTCGTAGTGCAAACAAAACTTGGAGAGACAATAATCACAGATGGTGAGACGAGGACGGCGGTTGTGACACGGGAGAAGGCGTTGACGGTGGGACGGCCGAACGGCTCCCAAGAAGCGGGCTGCGCAGGCGCGTTACGCCAATCACGTGGATGCCACAGAGCGCCGAGAGGAAACATTCCTGACGTCACCCGTCACGCTTGCCCGGAGAAGTAAAAAACAAACGAAAAGGGGCAGTTTCGATGACGTTTAGCTCAATGTTGGCTACGCCAACACCGTAGTCTTGACTGCGAGGTTGGCTGCTCGATTCCCCCGCTAGAGTCCGCCGATTTCGGCAACTTGCCGCGTTTCAAAGTTTGCCGGGCCGTTTAAGAAAAGTTTTGACAAAACTAGGTTATAATATTTGAAGTATTGTCTTCCTAGATGATACTGAAGAGAATTTGGTTGTTTTTGAACAGGAAAAATGAAGCCAAGTTGCCCTTTAAGAGCGTTGCATCGAATAGCATACGAGCTTTGCAAGAAGCGGTACTTTTGAACGGTTATTTCAAGCGACTCCGACGACCAAACCAACTTTTCTATAAACCCGGTGTATTGTGTCTCTCCGCGGATAAAACCATAAATTTTTAATTGCATGACACAAAAAAAGAAAAAGATCGTTAAAAACGCGGAGAACGCTCGGGTTCCTGCTCGCAGCATTAATTATTTCCACATTTATTCATCACGCATTTACGCAGAACTTAGCAATGCACGGAGTGCGTGCGGGAAGTCGCCGCACAATTAAGAATTCTAACTTCCTCGCCATGCACACGCACGCGCGCAGACGAATCCAATGTTTTAAAGTTCCAACTGTCACGACCGCAAATGTAGGCCATCCGAGACTGTGCCCACCCCGTCGAGCACCACGCCGAGACATTCTGAATTTATGAAGTTGCCGCGCCACACTTCGGTGGTGCCGGTTCCTTTCCTTCCCAACTGTAACATTTTAGCTCGCTGGCGTCCTCACGAGCCGCTCCAAAGCGCGGCAGCCACTCGGCCGGGGTCGGGGCGCGGCGGCCCATTCGTCATCGCCATTACGCGGCCTCCTAACGAGCGACACCTCGTGGCTGACAAGCCGGGACAAATGGCGTTACCGGCAAAAGTCCCCACCTGCGCCGTCGGGTATTTCCTCTGATGATAAACGCAAACGTATTACAAAAAATAAAATACAAAAAAATCACTCCGTCAAATTTGCTACCCTCGCCATATTCGTGAGGGAAATGAATCGGGTCCCGTTCACCCTGCTCACCTGGGGTGTCTGGCAAGAGAATTCGGGAATGGCTGATTGATTGTGACGACGCGTTGCTGACATTCATTTCGAAATTCGGAATCAGTCGGCTGAAGAGATGTCGATCGAATTACTCGGCAGGTTCCTTCGGCTCACTGAAGTGTTCGGTGAAAATGTAGTCCCAGACTGAAACGTAGGGCGTGCCGAGCCCCGGGCGTCCTATCATCGCTCCGCGTCAACCACGGTTACGGCATAGGTAGCTAAGAATGCCGAAGAGCGAAACACGAAGCGAGAACGGACGACATAATTAACCACTTCCTGTTGTTTCTTAAGCTATCAGGGAATATAGACTGCGGTCAAAATTATGTGCGGCTTGCCATTCGACCGTTTTCATATTTGCAGATAGCAGGTTTGTGATTAAAATCTACAGCGACGCCTGCCGGTCGGTTGTATGAGCGTACACGCTTCGTGTGTGTAAGAGCATTAGACTACACGCTTTGTGTCTGTAAGCTCCGATGTTGAAGTGGCCGGTAATATATTCTCATGTTCAGGTATTAGTGAATTCGAGCGCGTTGTTACAGTGAATACTTAAAAACGGAAGAACAAAATCATTAAAGACGTACACCGATGATCACAATTTTTCAGTGTGGTCGTCCGTGTACGTATTTGATGTCTTTAGTCTTTCGCGTTTAAGTATTCAGGTATACTTCACACAAATTGGGGTCTCGCTCGACGAACTACACATTAAGATGAATGAATGAATGAACGCTTTATTTGTTGTTTATTCCTCGGGTCGAATCTGCGTCGTGGGAAGGGTGCACGTTAGAATAAAAAAAAATGGAATAGTCCGTTCTATTTAGTTACGAGGTTGTAGTCGCGCGACTGCCCAAAACCGCTCCAGTGTGCTAACATCCGGAAAAGTGGGCAGTGCATCTTTCATAATGAAATGAGTCAGTATGGCCGACGTCGTACATTTTTCTGCCGTTCAAACGTATATCTCAATCACCACAATTTGAACTGGTCGTTATAATTTCGTGATATCTCAGACCGTAACTAATGCCTTGTCGAAGGCAAGGCGACAAAAACAACTAAGCCAAAAATAAGCTTTTTTCTGCAAATGCGAATAAGATAAACCCTCAAGTCCTTTGAGAGGAAAGTAAACAATTATTCAGTAGCATTTGTGTATTTTCCAGTAATACTCCCGCTATTCTCTGTACCTAACGGTACGAGCGTTCACGTGGGTCCTAACGCACCGATAAACTGAGGGACTGAGAGAGGGATGAGGAGACGATAGAGCGCGGGGACGTAAGAATGCCGAGCTCTGATTCGATAGATTAGTGGGTAGGCCTAAAGCTGTGAGCCTTTGTCTTCACTGCACTCGTCGAACGCGTTCGAAAGCGAGAGCCATGATCGCCGGACGCGGCCACATGCTTTTAATTACATTTCCGAGAACTCAGGAAAACTCCGTGACCCTAAACACAAAAGATGGCAATGGCACCTAGTTTTTCTTTAAATGCGCGTGACGTTGGTAGCTTGATCATAACTCGGCAATATTTCAACAATAATGGATTTAATGTAATTACTTTTTTTATTGAACACATGCTTTTTGGCGTCTCCGGGATTCAGAGCGCCGTTGCTTCTGACAGTGCGCTACCCTGGCTTTACCATCCAAAGTTTGTTTCGGTCAGCGCTGGCTGCGTTCGACACACTGATCTCAATGACAATTGCTGGATCGCGTTTGCCCGCTCTGCGAATGCGGTCACTGGCGGCCATCTTTAGGTAGAGTTATATTACCTCTAGCCAAGGTACAGCTCCTGCAGCCACCGCCATCCATCCATGGCAGACAGCGTTTTGGCAGGTGTGGTGGCAGGCTGCCGTCAAAATAGGCTGGGTGATATTTCGTGCTTGATTGAAATTATTTGACGAAACATGTTTTTGAAACCCGGCGGGAACGGTAGCCCGATCTTTGAGGACCCGGTGAAAGTTTCACAAAATCGCAGCACCGGGGAAAAGCGGCACAGCACACATCGAAAGTCGCATCGAAAGAAGCATCGAAAGCAGACGCCGCTACGGAGTCTGCTTTCGATGCGAGCTGAGCTGCTTTCCCCCGGTACTTCGCTTTCGTAGAACTTTCGCTGGGTCCCCAAGGATGAGGCTACCGTTCACGCCGGGTTTCAAAAATCTGCTTCGTCGAACAACTTCAATCAATCACGAAATATTACCCACGGTACAGTGTACTAGATCCACGGCTTTTGTATAGTAGCCTGCCGCCATTGCGATGTCCGCCATATTACAATGACTGGCTAGAGATGATATAACTCTACCTAAAGATGGCCGCCAGTGACCGCATTCCGGTCCATAGGCGGAGCTGGCCAAACGCGATCCAGCAAGTAGACATAGAGATCAGTGGTTCGACATCACAAAGAGTCACCCTGAGACTGAGTACAGGTTTGGCTTGAGCTAGTTGGTACATATTGGATAGCTTCAGCTGAACAATTACAACGCAGAAAAACCGAGAGAGAGGAGACTCAGTAATATTGACGCAGATCAACTGTAACGATAGACCAGCACCTTGTGATGGTAGCTCTGGCTAGGCACGACATTGCCTTGCATGTTTTCAAAATTAGTGGTTTATGCATGTTGAATTAGATGTGTTTTAAGCTATTGTTTTTATTTTTGCGTTGGAAATACAGCAAAGCGTTTAACAAAAGTCCTTCGTTACTTAATTTTATTTTCTTTTTTTACAAATTATAAACGTCAGTAAAGAATGTTCGATTGCATTCGGAAAGAGTTCATGGCTGAAAAAAATATGTTCTGCCAGATATTTTGTTTTAACTATTGCTTAGACTAGCGAGCCAGCATTCTTTGCAACAAAAACAAAAGAGAGACATAGACGACACCAGAGAGGCACGGCTTGTGTCGAATGTATTGTTTTCTATTGAAGTGTTGAGGCTTCGGCGTCCTTTCCAAGCTTTGAGTCATAAGTACCTTTCGAAATATTGATGGCACTTATCAGAGGTATTGATCCTACCAGGAAGTATTACTTGACGAGCTCGTTATCCTCCTTGTCCGGTTGTATACTTCATTAGCTGACCTGCCCCGTTCAAGCAGGGGAACTGTCGTGATCATATTAATTGTCGTATGAGGTTGTTTTCTTGTTTGTGGATAAGACCACGATTAATCTCTTAATAGACCGCTGCAGTCACAATGATGTTTCAACCACTCTAGATTGTAGTTCCTTCCTCAGGGAATCTTCAGAGCGTTGTTGACAATCTGAGTCGCTTTTTGCCATAAAGCCTCATCATTTATTTTTTATTTTGAGAAGTAAATATATCAGGAGCATTTCCGGCAGCTCTAAAGATGTGCTTAAACTGTACGCGTTACTAAGGAAGATGTTTTATTATTTCTTTCGGTGCTTCTCAAGATAAAACAAAGCCGAAAAAAAGTAAAAAAACAAACACACTTTAATGAAAGTTTTGTAACTAACAAAGATGTTTGAATTCAAGATCTCGAAGGACTACGACTGTCCGTTCTGTTTAGTCTTAGGCTCATTAAAGAACTACAACGCCGAGGTTCTTCTTTGATTTCAACCATTAATTAAATGTTAAAATCACACACACACACGCATATATATATATATATATATATATATATATATATATATATATATATATATATATATATATATATATATATATATATATATATATATATATATATATATATATATATATATATATGTACATATGATAGTCGCACTTCGAAACGTTGTTGGAGTTTTAAAGCATTTAGTGAGTCGACGTTTCGGTCGGGCGTGGAGTAGGACGGAGTATAGTAGCGTTTTTTACTTGGGCATTTTTACACGTGACCTGACATGTGACGCGACCCGGGTGTAGAAACCGAAAACAGCTCCGTAACCAATTTTGGCAACCAGTCTTGAAGAACGCCTGTCTCAGGCCGAAATGTCGACTCACCAATTGCTTTAAAACTCCAACAACCTTTCGAAGTGCGACTTCATTACTTTATAGTCTTCGGCATCCTACGCTATATATTCCATATATATCCATATATATATATATATATATATATATATATATATATATATATTTATATCGCCTACATGTCCCTCCGCCTTTATGATAACGACCGTGAACATGAGTTGAAATGTGCGAACATGAATTCAAGCTCCTAATAACCCAATTTAGTATAGCGCATCCCCAGGATACAAAGTGAGTGCTGTCACTTATTCGCGTCCTTTTATGTTATTGTGCGTGTCCATTTCTTTCAAAGGAGGTGCCAGGATTGTGTTGTGTTTGGCTTTCGAATTTTCAGAATTCGACAGTTCAGCTTTAGATAACGGCTTGTTTCTAATAGGCGAGTATTAAATAGTTTTACGCGACACCCATGAGTGTATTATCCACAGGACATTTCGCATGCTTGTTTTTTCATAAAATTTTTAATATATCTTTGTACGCAGCAAAGTAGAAAATGTTTCACAACTTATAAAATTGCTTTCGAGCCTCTCGGTCTGTTTGATCAAGGAACTGTCTACACTGAACCTGATATCTAACTTCCAAGAACTGGCGTAAGCTATACTTAATATTTAAAAAAAAAACTGTGTGGAATGCTAGTTGAGGAGGGGGCTCTAAAGATCTCAATAAAATACAGTGTGAATTTCCGGGCCCACGCCCGTGCCCCTGACGATGCTGCACCCTGTTAAGGGCTGGTTTACAGAGAAGCTGGATATCGGGTTTCCGCTACATGATGACGCTGGTATTTTTGACACGATTTGATGGTAGCGTCCGATGGTAAGTCCCATATATGTCTCTGCCACGCGAGTCCCTCTTATATAGCCGCGGTGACTTGACGCTATCGCTTCACCGGCGGGATCCTGGCGCGATTGGTGGTGTAGGCTTCGATGAAGATGAGGTTCAACAGCCTCTGTCATTGGCCCGGAGTTTTATGTTGTCGCAGCAGCAGCTTCTCTCGATGTTAAAAGGCGAAGATGGCGAAGACCCATTGACGTTGGTCACTTCGGCAGATGTTCGAAGGCCTCGGTTCCGGGTCTCCGAGAAGGTTTCTGTCCAGACTTGGTGTTGCGGACCATACCTGTAAGTGCGCCGTCATCCGGGCACGGCCTCGTCGGGGTAGAAACATAACAACCCCGCTCCCGAGATTGGCTAGACGCCATTTGGCATTTCCTACTCTCTTCATACTCTTTATTCGTCTTAGACACGCGTAACCAACGACTCGAAAAGATCAATAGCTAGACGCGAGCAGATGCTCTCAACAATATTTATATGTTCAAAATATCTAATGTTACTGTTTCTAGCATTATTATACGCGGGCAAATAATTCTTAACGATGCATTGCCACAGATAATAAAATCACCCGAGAACACAAACAAAAAATCATGGAAATAATAAAATGTTTCGGCCTTCACTGATGATATCTAGAAATGACTTTACGAATCCATTAATTATTACAGCTAAAAAGAAAATAAAAGAGCGTTACGTTACAAACACATAAAACAATATGCTCCCAATACCTTCCCATGCAGGAACCGGTTCTATGTATTTAAAAGATAATGCTAATGGTTAAAAAATAATGTTCGCATTTCTGCGTGTGTCACCGCACTATTGTGAAAACAGTATGGCCGAGAGCGCGTGCCGCTCCTACGCGGATGTCTATAGGGAAGCGTCCCTTTAGCCACGCTTTCCTGAACATCAGGCCATCGCGGAAAGACAAGAGAGACCCCGTTTTACTCGTCCTAAGCCTGACAGCAGCTGAGGCGCCACACCTGATACAGTCAACCGAGAACGGCCAAAAGTGCGCGCATCTTCATGGCGCGCGTCGTCTTTGTGCGTTTTTTATCGCCGGCTAAACCGATTGCGCACAAACAAATGCGCAGGGTTCCAGCCCATTCACTGTGCGTGGTTGGCTTAACTTGCGATAAAAACGCACAAAATCGACGAGTGCCGTGACGGTGCACTTTTAGCGCTGCTTGATTGGTTGTTCCATCCGATCGCAGTGTGTGCTGCGGTCAGACTTGAAGAGAGACAAACCGTAGCTGCTGCCTCGGCCTCGGTTGTGAGCAGTGCTTAGGTAAAGCAAGGCGTATGTATCTGGGCGCAATAATATCGCTATTGTAACTGAAAAGGCGCCACCGACCCTTTCATATACATTTCAACGAAGGAAAACGAATCCAAAACTGAATCACACCATCAGCCTTTTTCTATGAGCAGTGCCTTAGGTGATGCGAAGAATTAAGTGCTCAATTTCTATCGAGACCGTTGACCACGGCCAGATGACGAAGATACATAACTAGTGACGAGGCAAAGAATGCGGACGACGTTAGGATCGCTCTACGTCTCACGCTGCTTCTTCGACTATAATCACTGACAGGATTTAAACTGCAGTGAGGTCTTTATATTGTCCCGCCTAAAGGACGAGCTTCCTACCTTCTATGATGCTTCGGCGTCTTATGTACCTCAAGCGTGCACGCGCAGTCAAAGAACGGTGGAAGGCGAAGAGCGCAGGCTGGAGGCGAGACTTCCGGAGCGAAGCTCTGTCGTTCTCATTTTTTTCAGGGACTACAGTATGTAGTGTCCACTGAAGCAATTTATTCGATTAACGGTGGACCAGCAAATTACTTTCTCCAGTACATTCGTATGAAGTTATGGGCTCTTTTTTTCTAACGCTCATAAAATAAGTATGTGTCAGATCTTCTTTCCAGACTCTATTTGTTCCTCTTTCCCCGTCCGAATTTTAAAGTCCCGCCTTTTCATTGCTATCTTCCCCTTGTGTTGACCACACGTTTTCACGATTAGTACTTTTTACAGCCCCTTTACGTGGGTGTCTCCTTCCCTCGCGTCTCTCCCTTTCCCCTTCGCCATGCGTTTCAATGCAGTGTTGCGTGGTCTCTGGGGAGTAGCCGGCGCAGAACGAGACATACGATTGATTATTTCTTTCCCGACGATATGCAGATAGCATCACGACCCCAGTATAGAAGCGACGCAGGATTGCTACACCTTGCGCAGCAGTGCGCGACTACAAGTCGTTGTGTCCACAGATGCCCGGCATTGTTCTTTCGATCGCAATTGTCTGGTACACGTTCCCTTTCGACATAGCCCCATTTAAACAAACTACGACGGAGGCAGTCGGCGTCATTTCTAAAGATAACGATTTTTGTTGTTCGTTCGTGTGTGTAGAGTGGCCCACGCGCTCTCGCTTGCGTAACATACAAAGCGTTGCAAAAAACCCGTCGATAAGAACGTCGTAAAAACGGGCCCCATGGGAAACCACTTTGTTGGATCGCGTCCTAGTCAACGAACCCTTTGTTCACGGTCAATGAAGACGTCACATCTCGAAAGCGCACCACGTAGGAAGACTAAATATTCGGCGGATGGGCATCCATTTGAAATACTGCCCCACGTTTTCTTTGTGTGTGTGCTCCCAAGTTCTTTCTCGACTCGATGGAGCGAATCGTTCCTGGTGGCACTTAGGAAATAATTAGCCATATCTCAACTTCAGTTTTTCTTTCCATCTCCCGCCTACTGCCGTCGAAGAGTCGTGTGGCGGTAGCGGTTGGCCGAGTTTTTCATGGCGTGCAGTACGTGAGACGCTTACTCTGTCAAAAAACCGGCATCGGAGCAGCATGATTAAGCAGGCTGCGGCAGCAGCGTCATTAAGGATATCGCTCGCGTCCTGGGCCCACCTTCCACTGGCCATACCTGAACGCAACCGATACTTTTATCTAGATTGAGGTCCATTTTTCGATCCATAAAAAGATATTCGCCGAAAGGAACGAAGTACGAAAAGTGCGGGGAAAAAACGGATAGGGAACATTTGAAAAACGTACGATATGCTCGTTCACGCTGGGTACAACCCCCAGAAAAAAAAAGAAAAAAAAAAGATAGATTTAGTCGGTGTGAACCGATTTGTCTTATGTTGTTTCTTGACGCTGTTTCGTGCTAAAGGCAATCAGCATATTAGGAATAAATGATCTCCAGTGACAGCCTGAGCCGCAGTGAAAACGTAATTCGGTGTCTGATTAGCCGCATACGCCGAGAGTCGGCACGAACGTGCGGACCCGGCATCTCGTTAGGCTCGCAGAGCCGCTCCAGCATCGAACTCGCTTGCATGGAAGCCCGGGAATTCAGCGATGAGCCGATAAGGCCTTCGCAGTAACGTCGGCGTTAAAAGTACCCGACGTCCCAGAAAATGCTCGTTACGCCTGAATGAACGCCCGCCGATTGCACCTCGGACACTCGGGGGAGGAAGGCAAGGCCCACGAGCGCGTCGCGTGGGCAGAGGAAGAAGGCAGGGAAGAAGCACCGGGATCCCTCGCGGCGTGCTCGCGGCGTCGCTTGGCAGCCGGTTTGTCGGGCCATCCGAGCATTCGATATCCTTGCAGGGAAGTCGGTCATGCGGGACCGTCTGCGAGCCGATAAATGTTTTGAGCGCTGAATGCCGCGGCTCGGACGCCGGCGTCGTCGCCCGTCGCACTCACTGCGTTTCTGAGTTCTCATGTCAGGGCAAAGCGCGCGTATCGCTCGGGGCGCCGAAGTCGGGCTTTGAAGAAGTCCTCTGAGAGGGCATTTTTTGAAATTCTCCGAGGCATTGGAACTCCGTTTATTTGGAGGCGGAGTCGAGACAACGAAGAGTTGGAGATGGAACTCGTGATTAGCGCCGGTTCGAATTGTTTGGCGAGCGCGTGGGGATTCTCGAGCGTCTCAGAAAGTGAAGTGTTCTTAGAGGAATTAATCGACCCGTGAACTCGATGTCTTTTGTGAACGTTGGTGCTCGCTCGATGGCTCTGACTTTGGGAATTATGAGGCTCGTAGCGGAGGAATTCAAAGTTTTGAAATCTTTGGAGTAGGCTCAAGGATGTAGAAAAAATTTACGTTTAAGGCCTGCGATGCATTTGCAAGAAAGTCAGGTCGGTTCGTTTAAGAATAAGCCTCCGCAATCATATTAATCATATTGCCTGACTTTATGTGTTAAAGCTTAGAACACAAATTTTACTAGTGATGCCATAGCACAAAAGGCAATACAAAAATATATTAAAAAGGGTGTATGAATCGAGTTTGTTTGCTCCTTTAACACTCGTTGTGCGATGTTTTACTACCGTTTAAGCTAGCAACAAATAGATTTGGGTTAGCATAACTTTATAGAAGGTAAAAGGTGCGTCCAAAGTCTCAGAATAAAATCATTAGTGAAGCATTTACAAAGGCGTAAAAAGGTACTGTGGCTGCAACTTTCTATTGTTCGCCTGTTTTAGTTTTTGAGTTTTTTTTGTATTTTTTAAATTATTTACAGTCTCTCCTAACTGAAAAGATGAATTTGACGAGGTCGTTATAGGCGTCTGTTCTGAATTCACATTCGCCAATCCCACACTTTTTGAGGTGAGGAAGTCTATAAAGCTGTATTTTATTTTCAGTATATTTTTTAATGATGTGCCTCTAACCAAAGTGTGCTTGTTAAACTGCCTCGGCTAATGAGTTTTTCATAATGGGGGAGACCTTTTATGCAAACCAGGTATACAGCTAGGTTTCAACTGCAAGCTCGTACAAAAGTAATTTTTTTTAAGCTAAAAAAATTGTGTACAAAAAAGGCCGAATATCGCAATGTCTTGGCTGTGCTCTGAATATTTCTCTCCGACAAGCTTAGAAGTGTACACGCAAAACGAGGCGTAAAAACGACCACGTTAAAGCGCGGTATACAAGAATGAAGTTAAGAGTTTAAGAACCTGGCACTTTGCATCAATTAAAATATCATGTCTTTTTTGTATATATAAGTTGCACTGAGATGGATGCAAAAGTAAAACAATGTCTTACTTTGTAATGAACATCCTATCTTGGGATATTTCGAAAGTTAATCCAAGAAAACGCTCGGTTATGGTACAGTTTTCGTAGACGACTTCGAAGTCGTGAAGCGGATCGGCATCGTTGAAGAATATCCCCACGTAGCACAGTTCTTTAGAGAAAACGTAGGGCCTTAAAATGACCGAAGAAAACAAGATAGAAAAAACTTGACCTTCTTTGGCCAGAGTTTGATATCGTGGCCCTAATACACAAAAAAAAAAAACTAAGAGTGTTAGGCATCACTGTTGGTAGGCAGTCATCTGGCATCTTTGGGCCTGAATTGCCGAACAAGTACCAGAGTTAGGCTTTGCTTACGGTTTTTCGGTTTACACGTGGCATCTTTAAGCAAAGTTTGGCACTTTCGCAAGTATGTGGCGAGCGAGATAATTTATTAAGAAATAAGAAATGAGAGCACTCTGACGGTGACTAACGACGTGAAGCAAAACCATATTAGGCTTAAGTTAGACCTCTAGGATTTCCAAGCTTTTCCCCAGTTAGGCGTTTCTCTTGCGTGCTACCTGGGTATAAATATATTTGGTTTTATCTTAATAGTAAGGTATTGACAGCGTTTCTGTGACATCTCGATGAATTGCGTTCTTATATTTAGAGCAGCGAAATTAAGAAGGCACATTGTATTGTAACTATTTTTGCACGCAGGTGTGTGGTTAAAAATAAGAATTATGTTAGTTGTGTAAAATTTTGAATCTTTTACTCGCACTTACATTTGCCATATTTTAAAGTATTTAAGAAAAGTTTTATAGAACTAAATTTGCCAAAATGCTTTTCAGTAGGTTTAAATTATCGCACTTTACTTTATTTGTCTACTTGACAAGCCGAAAAAAGGGTGTTTAGAAAAAAAATAAGCTGGCAGAATTAGTAAATTTGAAATGACATATTGAGGCCGTACACCTTACATTCAATATATAAAATTAATGCAGGTATGCAAAGTGCTTGCCTGATCGAACTGTGAATCTAGTCTTGTTTGTTCAGTAATGTAGTTAGTGAAGATAAAGGCACATCTGGAGTCTGATATCTGCTGAGTACGTATTCGAGGCTAAAAATACCTGCAATGTCTTAGCGCGTCACACAATAAACCCGAATTTCAATCCGAGCCCGGCGTTTCAAGTTGATATCGCCTGCATGCATGACGCAACAGACAATAGGAAGCTAGACCTTAAAGAGGAATTTTATTGGCTGCATCTTTCCTGAAATATTTAATATAATCCAAAACAACGGCGACGATTTAGCACACACTGTTTTTTTGAGGCTCAGTTAAATTCTACACGCCGCCTTCAATATTTGTGATTCCATTCGTACTTGGAGCGAACCAAGAAAATAAAGAACTTATACGAGCAACGAAAGCGAAGATCTTTGCATTCTTTACTAACAGCAGGCTGCTTTTCCACGCTTCCCTTCAACTGAAAACGGGCGTGACTTATTAAGGGATCTGCAGTAATACCCAGAAATTTATAATCTACCATGAGGAGCCTTTTTTTAATTTTATTACTTTTAATAAATAGCGAGTGAATTATTCCGAACTAATTAAACATTGAACTATTCCAAACTTTACAAACAGCTATAAATATATCATGACTGACAAGCTAAAATATTTTGTTCTTTTAAGATGCGTGCCATCTCGCACAAGATGTCTAACCTGCGCATTACCCCTGCTTCCAAGAAATGTGTTCTGCGTGTCGTATCCTTTGTTCTATTAGCGGCTATACTTTTCAAGACCTTTGTTTGTCTTGCCCTAAGTAACTAACTCAAGACTCAAGATCTCTTTGTCACAATATTTTGGTAGAAAAACATGTCTCTCAGAATGCTTCAGCTGATTGTCAGAGGTCACAGGTATACGTTTGGTTTGCTGCATCCAGGAACATGAGGCAAGTGCCCTTAAAATTTCCGAAAGTATCATTGGTTGCGGAGAGATAATGAAATGCACGGGGCTCGCCACGCCCTGAGTTTCTTAAGCTCTAAGTCGCTATATACCATAAGGCTTTCACTGTTACATGTGCACTTTTGCTTGTTATATATATATATATATATATATATATATATATATATATATATATATCAAGAATCAAGAATCAAGAATAATTTTTATTAGGTGTCCAGGAACGACCATGCGGTCTTGGTATTGGCACACCGAAACTTACACACTACAAAAGAGTAAGAAAAAAAAATAAAAAAAAATAAAAAATAAAAAAAGTAAAAAAAATTCAAAACATTGAGTAAAAGATATGATACATATAACGCAAGCTGACACAAAGATACGATATGCAAAACAAGGGAAGAACGGAACACAGAGTCCGAACGCAGAGTAGAAGACTACCACAACAACGAATATACCTTATTAAAAATATATATATAATAACATCGCAATCACGACAGGTTCAGCGAGACTCACACAAGACTCTGAGAGATCTGACAAATTCAGTCACACAAAAAATATCAAGATCACTTGCAATGCCATTATATGCCCGACACATGCGAAACATGGGGTCCAGGATATTTAACGTCCGAGGAGAGTAAAAAGACGTTGTCAAACGGGTCGCTGTCCGAGGAACTCGTAAAGATATATATATATATATATATATATATATATATATATATATATATATATATATATATATATATATATATATATATATATATATATATATATATATATATATAGAGAGAGAGAGAGAGAGAGAGAGAGATATGTATATACAATATCGTACAACAAAGGACCCACTAGTGGCACCAACTACGTGCGGCATTGGTGGAACAAAAAAAAAACATCAATTTTTGAAGCGGTATCAACGATCTTGAACGCACTTACACTTGGCGGTGCTTTATAAAGAGATGCGCTGCCCCACTGTATGCATGTTTCATCTTTCACGCGACGTCCTTTAAATAAGTCAGTGTTGAGCTCTGCGGTATCCTGTATTCAGCCTTCGTATTATTAATATCCCCCAGCTCACTTCGAACGCGGTGCGACTTTCTTGGAGGGAGGGGGGATAAGGCCACTCGAACGGCAAACAGCGCTTGCTTCATTAGTTTGCTCCCTTCAAAACATCGTCTCTAGATGAGGCCCGGAACCGGAGCTTTTGATGTAAACGAGGGTACAACACCCGCCTGCTTTTTTTTTTTCTTCCTTTTCTTTTTTCAGAGTCGGTGGGAGCGCGAGATCCGCTTTTGTCCTTGATTAGGTGTTGGCGCACTAATTACCTCATTCCCCTCAGGCAAGCAGCTCGGATAAAAAAAAAAATCAGATAGCGAGTTTATTCTCTTGATATAACTTTAACGAGCCCTCATTTACTACCAGCTTAATATATCTATCTCGCTCCTCTTGTCCGTGAATGTGAGGTTTGTTTCAACTCGTTATATCGTGTTTCTGGCGAACATAGAGATTGTCTTTTGGTGCTGTTTTTTTTTTTTGGTGCTCTAAACTTACGCATACCTCCTTTTTTTTTTTAAATCGACATCGCGGGGAGAGGGGGGGGGGAGGGGGCGCACTCCTGCGCAAACTCTACGGTAATGATGGTCTCTCCCATGCTGTGTGCTTTGAGCGGCGATGAGGGGGTGTGAGATAGACTTTCGGGTACTCCAATATCGCTTCCCGCTTTTTGATTCTCCGCTGGGACGGAACTGATTTAGCTCCTGTCCTCGCGTGTGACGTGTACGCACGCGAGACCAGGACATGCGTGAATGCGTCGTTATTGTCGCTAAACACTTTGGGATTGATGAATAAACGTTGTTTCGCTAATAGCATGTTAACCATCTGACGTATCTACATATGTATATTATATACGTATACGTACTTCTGCGTCCAAAGATAAGAGAAAAATAACTGCAGCCAATGGCAGTGGAAAATTAGGGCCGTGTTTGTCACTTTTTGGACTCCGCATAAAAATGTCAAGGTGTTATGTCATGAAAAAGAACCGACGTAAAACATTTGCTTAAGTAGTAGAGAAAATATCTGAAAAAAGGTTTTACATAAGTTTATATTAAGCCTCTGCCTTTGAAATAGTTTTGTTTGATAATAAAGTATACTATACTAAATGTATAGTATGTACTATACAGTGTATACATATATTGTGTACAATATGTTTACTCACAAGTGTCGGGCGGACAATTTTTATCTTTAAAATATAACGAATTCTTTCCATTCTGTCGTAAAAAACATTATAGAGCAAAACGTATTTCACGACTAAAAGTGAAAAAAAGCACATATATATATATATATATATATATATATATATCCTCTCAGTGTAAAAAAAGGGCAAGACTATGTCGATGCGTCATCGTACACACCGTAATAAACGAACACAGAACTGAATAAACGGTAAGTAACAATATATAAATAAATAGGGTTGACTCGATCCAATAATTGACTATGTGCAAGAGTCCCAAAAGGTACAAAAAAAACTACATAGAAAGAAAAAAAAACACATCTTTACTGTCTGAAATCTTGTTAGCCTTGTCGCAGAACCCAAGAATAATGGAAGATAGTCCTTTTGAAACAAGGATCAACGCTGTGCTCAGAACAACAACAAAACAAAACAAAAAAAATACAGGGAGATACAGTGCGTTTAGCGGTACATTGGAGTCGACTTAGAGACTCCCGAATGATTCGAGGAAAATGGAGGCAAGGGAAACTATTGTTTTGGATTCATTTTTGCTTATACGCTGACGCATTACTCACGCCTTGTGCGAGACGGCTACCCTGTATATAAAAATAAAGCGGGTTAAAAATAAAAGACTCTTTAAGACTGGACGTTGGGCCAGTCTTTCCGAAGATATAAATATTCCACAAAGCCTGGGCTCAAGCAGTTGAACAAATGGTAGAATCCAGTTCATTGAGCACTAAAGCGCCCGAGTGGCACAAACAGAAGGTGTCCATGCAAACAGTTATGGAAGGGTAATCGTTAACTTTATTGTAATAAATATTGCATAAATGATTAGTTCATAAAATATCGGTTTGCTTCAGTTTATTGTCTTTCGGACGCGCGGGTATACACTCCGTGGGACGCGACCGGCGCGCCGCCCCGCGGCCGTTACCGAAGGTAGACTGTGAGAACACCAGCGAAACGAAACCACGCCACGTACACTGGTACGAATTGAAGTCGGAGCGGTGCGGTTGTGATGGGTTGACGATGAATAACTGCGTCGTTAAGTGCTCCAATAGTTATGCGTCGTGTCTTGTGGGGACAAAGTTCCATAGTTCTTCTACTTGTCGTTGTTTTGTGGGGCAGTGACAATGATGAACCCGCGCCGTACGACGCAAGAAATTTGGTCTCCCGATCATGGTTGCCACTGAATCGGCACGGCTTACCTCCCCCCCCCCCGCCTAAAAAAAAAGGCATTTGTTTTTTACAGTTCTTTTTGAAACACGAGAATTTTATTTTTTTTCATTCCCCGAATCACTAAAAAGAGTGTAAAAATGAAATGCAACTGTATTTACATAGTAAAGGGCAGTTTACTTAAAAACTTTCTTCTTGATATAAATTACATCATACTAAAACAAAAGAAGCTTGACTTGTTTGATTATTTTGTATTTTATTTTTATTTGCTTTAATACTTAAGATTTCCGAAGTTTGTATGAAAACCCCGAGAGAAAAACTCCCTCCTTTCTGCCTATCTTTTTTCTTTTTTTTACAGCAGAGCTGTTAAGGACTAGTTTCCTTAGGATCGTGTCCGGTACCAAACAAATGCTGACACCCGTGGTCGACAGAACGCTCTGGTTGTCGCCGTCCCTCGTAGATGGCGGTAGCTGTCCAGAGTGTCGTGTTTGCCGGTTGTCTGCTTGCCGCCGTCGCTCATAGATCGCGGCAACCTTTCCAGGCACGGCAATCGGACAAGTGGTTGCTGCCTTCGCTCATAGATGGCTCCAACATTTCTTCAAAGGAAGAAGAGCGGGAACGGAACGAGCGGCGATGTGCGCATGAGCGCGAATGGTTCTGCAACCGCCGCGACGCAGCGCTATCGCCTAAAGTTCCACTGCGTCGACCGCTTCAGATTTCCTTACGAAAGAAGAACAGATTGCTCGCCTGGAAAGCCACCACCGAGAACAGAAGTTACAGCTCCGCTGCTCTTCCTTTTTCACCAGAGTGGAAAGGCTGAAAGGTTTTTTTATCAGTTTCGTGCACATGGTTTAACTGTTGCCATTGCTTTTGATGCCCGTTCCGAACAGATATTAAAAATATCGAAGTTACACCAAAAGTAAAAAAAAAAATCAACGACGTAAAATTATGGTTTTTGAGCTCGAGCACAGTGCACGAGTTGTTTAAAGGGACAATGAAGGCGATTTAATTTAATTTTTTTAAATTGTGTTTTTAGGCTTCTTGGGAACCTGGCATACTGCCTAAATTTTTATAGACATTTGTGACGCATATTTCTATACCTACGAAAGAACTGAAGAAACCGAAACTCAACTATCTGCGTTTCTCGTTTTTGGGCCTCCGAAAACGGAGGTGACGTAGGGAGTGACGTCACATGTGAATTGTCGGTACCGGTAGCATTTAGGGCGTCGAGACTCTGGTTACCGCGGTGGGTTATAGCAGCGCGGTGGCGCGGTCGTTTCGCCGAATTTGTCAACATGGACGGCAATGCCGCTCTCGCGAGCGAGTTCGAGCTTCCGTTCAGTAACCGAACACCAACGGAACGGGAGTACGTGCGTGGCGGCCTCTGCTATCACCCGACGGAGACCGCACAGCCGGCAACGAGCGGCCCGCATGCCGAAGGACGGACGCGGGGGAGATGCCGAGGGGAAAGCGGCAGCGATCTGGCCGTTCTGGCCGTCACAAGCGGCGCGTCAGCGACCAATCGCTGACGCGCCGCTTGTGACGTCGCGCTTCTTGGCCCCGCATCGGTCACGCGAGCTCCGCTTCTCCTGGCTTCTCCCGC
Organism: Ixodes ricinus; assembly: GCA_037355805.1. Classification (NCBI taxonomy): domain Eukaryota; kingdom Metazoa; phylum Arthropoda; class Arachnida; order Ixodida; family Ixodidae; genus Ixodes; species Ixodes ricinus. The sequence goes on along the minus strand of JAZHYW010003611.1, from coordinate 21,251 downwards.
AACTCTCGGGGCGTCGCCCCAGTCGATCCCGGTGCAATTATTACCGCGACTGTTTCATTGATTTGCGCGGCACACAAGCGCCGGTTTCGGCTGAAATTTGGGCAACGTGGCCTGAGACGTGCCTGGAACCCAGTTCAATCGCCAAAAAGATGTCCTAAATTGCCTTCATTGTCCCTTTAAGTCAGTGACTATCAAAGTGCGCGGGGCGGGGGCATAATCTCATAAAAAGCGGCAAGCTCGTGTACGACAAAACATATATACACTGACCGATGTAAGATTAACCTTACATGTACAATTAGATATGTCTGTGTTTCTTTGTTTGTTTGTGTCCTTCGCATTCTTTTAGGCTTGCATATAGATGCCAAGTAATTGACGAAAGAAATGGAAGATAGAAACAAAGCTCACCTCTCCGATTAGCGCAGGAGAGCACCACATTTTGCTCGTGTTGATCCTGTTATAATTTTTTTGCTTGATGTTGTTCTTTTATTAGAAGCAAAAACTTATCTTTGATATACGTTTTGCGGGAAAGGAAACAAAAAAAACAGAAAAGTTTGTTGAAGTAAGAACAAAGCCGAGCGAGATTTCGCCTCAACCATTCGCGTGGCAGCCGCGTGCTTTGCCAACTTCCTGATGCACGGAACAATACTTGCAAAAAAATGGAGCCTAGCAGATGCTGCATATGACGTCCGGAACAATTCTCTAGGCGGTTTCACGACACCTTATTTGAATGATAAAACTTTTACGCCACTTTTTAGAATCTCTCCCTACTGAGAAGGATGAGAGACAAGGGGTGGATGAAGTTTTTTTTAAATATTTCTGGCTTAATTCAAAATGTTGATTGGTAGGTTTCCAACCCATATATCTACATCTCAGAGTTGTATTTGATACAAAGAGGCCACAATTTAAGGATAATGCAGCAATTGGTAACCAATTTACATACGCTTCGATCACTTATACGTTTTCTCATTCTTGCTAGCCATAGAGGAGTGTAATGTTTCAGTCTGAGAAAAGATTTAATTTTTTTTTTTATTTTATAAATTGTTTTTGTGAAGTGGGGGACACACTTATGTTTTATTTGCTCATGACCCTGTTGCAGACACAATCGCGAAGTTCAACAAAAAGAGGCAAGAAGTAAGTGTTCCAAGTAGTTTTATTTCCTCGAATGTTAACTCAAATATTCACAAAGATTACACCTCACAAATGAAATACGAAGGCTGAAACTATTTCAGAGCCAATTCTTCATAATTAAAAGTAAAAAGGAAAGTCCGAAGACACCTAAGCACTTCCTATGAGTTCTGAGTGCGAAAGCATGAATGTCGTTCTTCCGCCTCCTTAGTTCGTCTACGGCGTAGTGGCGTGGACGGCCACTTTTGCCGGCAGACGGCCGAGTGCGCGCTTTCGTAAAGTGGCCGCGCGGCTGTGAGCTCGGCCGTGCGGCCTCTCTGGAGTCTGCCCGGACGGGCTCTGGCTCTGCCGCAACGCTCCTTCCTCTTACCGGCGGCCGCGCCGCTGTGTGCGCTGCGCCGACATGGAGAGGGCTTCTCTGGTGGCTTTTTTTGTAACTACGCTGCACAAAAGTGAATGGGAGCCTCGTTCCTTGAGGACGCGCGCCAGCCAATGGGAGCATTATCCATTAGAAATCGGCTTCAGAAAGGAGATTTATGGTGCCGTTTGGCCAAGGTTTGGCGTGTTTTCAAAGCTAATTATGTCGGTTCGCTCCATGGGACAGTTAATGCTTTCGCATCAATAACCATCACCGCGTAAGTCCACCGTATCGGCGCAGTGGCTCAAGTCGGACTCAAGATATTGGGGTCTTGTCGGTTCAATTCCTCTTAAAGGAAGTTCGAAATTTTGTTTTTACTTCTGAAATTATTTGTGTATGAGACTACCACGCATGTTAATTCGTTTCGTGTTACAAATTCGAAGGTTCTTGAGTGGTGTGCCGAAATAAATGCTCTCGCATTTGAAAAATGATCGGAAAACGGAGAGCAAAAGAACGCTCATGGTTCGGCTTCTCCGCATAAACACTAACGTCGCAGTGAAGCACGCTTGGAGGAGGTGACGCCAGCTTCAATGAAGGGATCACTTCCTATTCGCAACTCCAACTCCCTACAGGTGGCGTAGTTCCAAGATGGCGGAAGAGTAAGGGATAGATTTCCCAGGATTTCCTTGCGCCTGCTCGCTGATGCTGGTCACTGCGCTAACAGTAATTGATTTGTCGACAAATGCTAAGTGGTCACGACAGGAGCATATAACAGGTGAGGAGGTGGTGATGTGCGTTAGGAAAACGAGCATGCTGATATTTAAAAGTTGCGGAAACCTCAACTTGCGGATCGAGCTTTGGAGGGCGAGCGCGGTTTGGACACCGGTCACATCTTTGCGTCATAATATTTTTCAGTGTGCTGAAGATGTCGTGGTGTTTACGTTCTGCCTGGCCATTAGTGCTCTATAAAGTGAGCCGCGAAGGAAGACCGTCAAGCTCCGGAAGAGCAGCGTCCACAGTATTAATGTCTTGGAGTCACGCGCTCACAATTCGCTGCTCACAGTCACTATTTTAGAGTACTGCAACCCGTGATCACAATGCGCTATGGTTATTGATATGAAGTTTTAGAGTAAGCGTGACCGCAGACTACCGTACTGTGCAGCATTGCAACCGGAAGATCGCGCTGCGCCATTTAAGCATAATTTCCGGCGCGCGCCGGAGCGTTGCCGGGCTCGCCATAGCCTGCGGTAATGCTATACTAAAACGGCGTATTAATAAAATCAGCGTGTTTAAGAGTTTTATTTATTGTTCTGTCAAAATGAGATATTTTAATATACCGTACATTTCTGTACAGTGTTATTTGAAGCATTGCGATCCGCCTCGCCAAAATTGCCCGTTAAACGCTCTCGTCACGAACGGCTGGCTTGCACAGACGCGGTTAAAATGCTCCGCGAATTTCTATATTGGTCTTTGCAATCACCTGAAAGCAACAACGCCTATTCCTTCTTTTGAAAGTGCTTGGAGCAAATAATCATGTTCCTTGTAACGGCCTGAAAACACGAAGCGATTCCCGATGTCCATGGCTCATGGTATCACCATTGAGCGAACAGTTTTTTCCTTCTTAAGACAAAGAATAGATGTTTCGTAGTCTACTACAGGGAGTATTTTCTTCAACTTTCGTAAAGTACTAGAGGAGCGTTCGCCAACACGTTGAGCACAAATTGAGCTGGCGACCACTAGACCAGAAATCCGCAGCATATGCGATATACGAAACGTCCCTATGGAAATGAGATATACTGGTCCCTTCGTGCAACGCTGTTGCGGGGCGGAACATAGGAATTCCTGTTTTAACGCGCTCTCCTTTTAGTTAAAACTCCTTCACGCACGAGACACGTCGACCAGAACCATGCGGTAATAGAGCAGCACGAAGGCACCAAGGCCGACAGTCCCCGCCATCGTCTCCGCACCGCGGCCTCTGTCCCCACTCCTCTGGTTTTTCGTTTGCCCGCGAGAAGGCGAGTGGCGCCCTGGAGTTACGAAAAAAACGACAGTAGTGGCAAGTCCCCGAGCCTTTTTAACGCGATAGCGTTAAGGAGCTCGTGTCGCAGAAAATCCGGAGTCGGTGGTGTGACGGCAAAATCCTGATTGGTCGATAGGGTCATGACGTCACAGCCATATGACCTTGCGCGGGAATTCCTAACAACCCACAATGCTTACGTGAAGCGTGTCGTCACCCGTGAAATGAAAGTGATTAAGGCATGACATGAAATGCGAATTAAAGATCGCCGCACGTCTCAAACTATTTCACTTTATAAAGTAATTTATTTGCCTTAAAGAACAATGTGAAGAACTATAGGCGGTAATCAAACCCACGACCCTTCGGTTGCGAGCCAGACAGGCTACTGACTAGGCCACGAAAGGCACGCTTGCACGGCGAATGAGAAGGCGATGCGAATGGGGCCCGATAACGCTATCGCATTCCACTCTTAAAGGCGAAGCTTAAGCGTCCTCCAAGTAATATTGTTGCTCCGCAGCCCATGGGGTTCCAAAATTAGCCAATAAGATCACTGGAGCGCGAAGAAAGGAGAGTCATTATGATAAGCCACGCCATATGTTTTTTAATCTGGCAGTGAGAATAGAATGATAGTTGAGGTTAAAAATAGTTGTAATAAATTAGACTCAGCACTAGCTTAATTAAGCTGACACGTTGCATTTCGATGGCAAAAGCTCGTGTTAATCGGAATTAAAATAAATCTCCCAGAACTTAAGGCCAATCAGAAACAGAGGCCTTCAGTGAGTGGTGCAAGAGATATGTTCAAAGAACCACGGATTGCGCCACGTGGATTCAGAATTCTCACTGCCCCATTCGCAGATCCGGGCCCGATCTCCGCCCGTTAGTGATTCCGTGTTGTCGTGCGTTGACCCCGCTGTCAAATGACCCCTCGCGCACGAGGTTCGTTGGATATCTAGCTTACCGGTTATACACTAGTGTGCCTGCAACGCGTCTGCGTCTAATGTGCTTAGTGTCCCATTCCGCTCATACATCAAAAGCGTACCCGAAGTGGCAACAATTGACGACAGAGAGGCCTGCCTGTCACGTTGTCGCATGTGGCGTTTCTAGCGGTTTGCTTCACAAGTCCCCGAAAAATGTACGAGCGAACATAGTTGCCGCTGTTGCCACGGAGTTTCAACTCCTGGGAGTCAAAGCTTCCGCGCCGCGGGCCAGTAAGCTAGAGAGCGACCTGCATCAGAACAGGCGTCCGCCCCGTCTACCACCACCACTGTGAAACCGCCAGGATCGCGGCCGGCAACAGCATGAAACTGTTATGACGTCATCAAACAAAAATTGAGGGACAATTTCTTTTTTTGATGGGGTAAACACACCAGTCGGAGACACGTTCCACACACCGCAGTTCTACTGCTCTGCTAAAAGTATCTCTCAGGAGTGAGGGAACTAGTCACCGTTTCAATATAGAAATCTGTTTAGGGGAAACAAATAGCCTAAAATATTCCCAGACGCTCGAGCTAATTCGACGCTTGTTGTGGCTAACATGGTGCTGTAATATGAAGCACCGAGATTGGCAGCCCAATGCAACGTGACTTTGTAGTATTGCACAACGTAAACTGAAAGCACCGAGCGGTGACCAAGAAGTACCAGTAGTACCCACCCTATAACTCGAGGACGAGCTAGTGCGAGAAAGAGCGTGGTACAAGGGCACGGTGCCACTGTGACTTAGCGCGCCTTTTCGCGTGTTCCGGGATGCACTTCGAGGAATCGGTAACTCGGGGTTTGAAGGCTTCGTAGCTCGGAGCACGCAGAGCGGAAGCTGATGGTACAGAACTCAAGAAGTCTCGGATTGATCCCCACCATTGCCTAGCTGTTTTGATCTGTGCGACCACCGTGCCGGCTTTGGGAAGCGTATCCCTACTGCGTGATGCACGATAAGGTTGCAAGGCCAATTGAAACACACAATTGGCTAGATGTCTAATTTATGGCTTGAACTAGAGTTGCCGTACTATGGTAAAACAATCTCACGCTGCCTAAGCAACTAACGTCTATAGAGCGTTTAACCTTCCGTCACCGCACAGTGAAAGATGAAAGATACACGAACAAAAACACGCCGAATAAAAGAGCAAAGCAAAGGCGCAGTCGATGTACTTTATTGCTTTACTCGGCTAAAGCACATGTACACAACACCGAAAAATGCCGTGACGTTGAGCTATTGGCTTTGCATGATTGGCCTTGTCGGCAGCTGGCGTCGGCTACCTTCTGACTCTGGTAAACATTCGTTTTCCTAAAGCGATGTTTCACGATAAACAAGTACTTCAACCTATTTGCTACTGCTTATGGGCGTATGATGCTGAGTTGATTATATCTCCGCGGGACGTAGTGGCGGCGGCTAACACATTCTTTGCGTGACTGGGCTGCTTCAAATCACGGCGTGAAGCTCACTGTCTTTGGCACTTGTTTTCTCAGAACCCTCATACATCAAGACTACAAACGGTTATATGAGCTCAGGTTGTCCAAGAATGCACTCAGAGCCGATGTTTGGCTTTAATTCTTCGTAGTAATCGCTGAGGTTTTCTTGAAGCGCAGTTTGGCGTTGTTAATTAATATGTTCAATGTGTTAGGTTATCCCGATTTCTTGTTTGGTTCTTACGTTGTCCTATAGTCACTCACATGTTAACATCAACGGTTTTAGAGCTTCCATTAGCTGTTGACGCTCGAGCCTGCTTGAATAACTACGAAACGATTTTTTTTTGTATCTCTTGATTTTCATTTGTTTTCCTGTTTGCGAAAACAAATAAGCGCAAATAATAGCACGCGTAATATTGTTATTTCCATAATTGAATGGAGAGACCAGGGCAGAGTTAGAGAAGCGATTTAAGTACAATCAAAGAAGTAAATCGCTCTGGCGTGAACTTGCAAGCAAAAAGGCGCAGTTACAGCCTCGGTGCTCCAGCTGATGAACGCCGTCTCGACGTTGGTTGAACGTATACGGTCTTTAGCGGCTCCCGCCGAACGGATGACTTCTCTTCTTGCTCGGCCCAAAGCCGGTGGACGCGAGGTCCTGCGCGTCTAACGAGTGCAAATTGAGTTTGGCCAGGTTTGCCGCGTTTCAATAATTTGCGCAAACGAGATTATAGGCCCTGTGGGCTTAAAGATCACGCTCTGCCGGCGCGCAGCGGAACGACGCGTTAGCGGAACACGTCTTCGAATGCGCGCGCCACGATCACGTCTACGCGCACCCGTGTATAATTAGGTTGAAAGCCCGTAGGAGAGCATTAAAAAGAGCGGAAAGTAATAATCACATTTGTATTCCCGGCTGCTCATGATCAATAGTCGCGTGGAGGCTGCCGGCCGGGATTTACTGCTACGTTCACGCGACGCAGCGTGGCTCACGGCAGCAATCTGACTTTGCGCGCGTTCTTGCTCATCTGTGACGTCTTTGCTCTTTCCTCGGCGTCCGTCGTCTAACTTTGCCTCGTTTATCTTGTATGCTTCCCGGGTGGGAGTCGTTCTTCTACAATAAGTACCGGTATTCAGCGCTCTCCTGCACTGTCTCTCCGCACAATACTACACTTTATAAAAAAATCAAGCGCGTCCACATTCACGCATAGCAGTTGGCAGAGCCTATTGCTGCAGTCTACGGTAAGAACGTGGCGAATGACGAGGCTCAATATGTGTATTGACCTCAAAAAGACATTCTGCAATGTGCCACTGAGGATGCCGTAAGCACGTGATACGTCAGAGTGTGTGTTACAGTGGGGACTGTTTTTTTTGTTTTTGTTTTCAGGTTTAAAATGTTTCCAGTCTTGTCTTTCGCCGGGCCTTTTCTGTAGATTGCAGTGATTGGAGATTCCTGGCGTTTTGAGAGAAAGTACAAAAACGCAAGAAATAAAGAGTGTAGTTGTATACTTCATAGACAGCAATACGAAAGACTTGTTTCGGCGGTAGATAGGGGGGGGGGGCATACACAGTTTGGTTCATCCAACAGCGTCGTGACTGCACCAATGCGACCGTCAAGTTCTACAGGTAGCTTGGAGTTACTACGGAACACCTTCGGAGCTAGACTAAGATCAAAATAAGCGCAATGTTACAAATACCGTCAATTGCGAGAGGGCGTGGTAAGCCACGTGGCAAGTATATTTGCATACAAAGGTATATTTCACGATACCGCAGAAAACGGCACACGACGATCAAGCGAGAAATGTTTATGACGCAACCAGTATTTTTACACCCTTTTTACCTATATACGAATCGATTCCAGTGACACCACCTTTGTTCACATTAGCCACTTCACAGACAGTCCTGAAAATGAGAGTTCAGTAACATTGAATGGATGAATGAAGGAATACTGCTCAACCCTTTAAATTGGGTGGCAGCTATTGGGTGGCAGCAGTCTCTCAACTAAAAACCGAACGCTAACCATTAATTAATTTAAGCGCACTCCCCAAGGAAGATACCAAAGGAGATATTTAAACGAATGAAAGGGGGAGTCTAATAAAACGACCACTATATACCAACATTCTGCGGGTTCTGGGTAAATCGGCCTGTGCCACTCAAACTTAACATAGACATTACCGAAGCTTTATAAACCGCAAACTACCTACTGACGCAACTAATTATTTTCAGAGAAGTAATGTGCCGCTTCCATCGACGATTCCCGCATTCCTCCCGCGAATAACGTAGGTTGTCCGCAATGAATCCTAACGCTGTAAAACTAACCGGCTAAAATCGTAACCTGCCCTCAGGAAATTCAAACTTTAATCGAAGGTGGGGGTGCATTTTGCCGCCGATGTTTCCGCCTTGTTTTATCACGCTAGGATCCATTGTGGGACCATATACTATACATATTCATGCTATAGCATGCACTTAGAAATCGCCGAAAAGACGTCCTAAGGAACGCCGTCATCGTTGAAGCAAATGGAGGCAACGACGCAGGCTCAGCAATGGCTGGGAAGGAAAAAACTTAGCATTCCGCGACCGAATAGAATTGCAGCTGCGTAGCCATTGCAAGCAGGTCACCGGAGAGGGTGATGATGTAGTACGGACGGCGAATGACGGACGCGTCCGAGACGCGAGTAATGATGCCGACTGCCGAGCCCGGCGAGCCTGGGGACAGAAGAACATTCCTCTTTTGGGGGGAGTAATGACAGGCCGACACAGTATTGATGATAAATAGAGCTCGCCGCAGGTAACCTGAAACTAATGGTTAGAGGGAGGGCAATCGATAGCCACGCTAAATCGGCAACTCGTTCGTCTGCCCGGAGCCCGGCTGGGGACCGCCTTGATTTTGTTGCTCGCACGCGCCTGTTCTTGTTCCCATCGATGCCACAAATCACATATTAGACACATTTGAGTTTCATTGTTTCCAGAATAATGCGAACACGGCGCACAAACAACAATCTTTCTTTTCTTTTTACAGGTAGGCAAGAATATATGGGCTCTTCGAGGGACACCCTATTGCTGGACGTCGCTCATAGCGTATGCTCGGAACTATTCTCCCTGACAACTTAAGAAAGGGCGGGCGTGTCTTATTTTATTAACGCTTGTATGACTGCATTACGAGCATATCATGAAGACATTCAAATACGTGTATTTCTTACTATTTTACTGAAAGTGTGTTTACCTTATTTTGTGGTTGCTTGATGCTTATTTTCACAGAACCTGTGTCACCTTGAAGTCCACAATTTTGATAGTACTTTCGTTGTTGAATTTTTGGGAATAATTAATTTGAGGTAATGTGGTTACGCAGTGAATATATGCAGTTTTTATGATATTTTTATAAAGAATGTTCGACTTTCTTTGCGGCAACGTTCAGGTACCGCACACTATTTCAAATTCCGCACTTTTGGAACGGTCATACCCTACCTGTTTTTCAATAAAACGAAAAACATTATACTTGCTTCTTAACAACTAGAAAGCTGTCAGTCAAGTGCAGTCATGATGATATTGAGATCTGAATAAAAAGCGTTTTCTAAATTTAGACCTGGCTAAAAAGCAAGTGAAGCCCATTGATAAAATTTGCATTGAATTACACTTGTAGCGAAAGAGATAATTCCGCTTCATTTATCACGAAGTGTCAAGGTTTTTATATTAGGTACAGGTTTAAACAGTGGAAGGAACTGGTTCGATAGAAGGATAATCCATAATGTTCCTTTTATTTTAGAGCGCAGCTCTTAGGCGCCCGTTTCCGGCTGAGCGGCGGCGCCGTCGCCGTCGGCATCAACGTAACCGCGAGCCCCCCCCCCCCCCCCGAGGACCTTGGGAGGACCTCGGGTACCTCCGGTGACCTCAGGGAGGGGGGTGGGGGTCACGCTAACACCCGAGGTCACGGGACCCCCTGAAGACACGTGACCCCCGCGAGGTCACGTGACACCCCCCTCACCGAGGTGACGTGAGCCCCCTCCCTGAGGTTACGTGACCCCCCCTCCGCCGAAGTCACGCCCCCTCCCCCATCTTCAGTACCTTCCCCTCCTCCTCAAGAGCTGCGCTCTAATTCGGCGTTACAGGGAGTTGTAAGTGGCTTTCCCTTTTTATTTAGATATCAATCGTGTCTAACGACAAGCTCATAAATAACTGTTCCCAACTTAAACGTATATTTATGACATTTAAAACCGAAGTATAAATGTGGCTAAATACACAAACTAGGATTAAATTTAGCAAAGAAAGTACTTGTAGAACGTACTGTTTAGTTATTTCATGTGGAACTGTCTGAAAGTGAGCACACACCAATATTTGTCAAATCTGTGATGGCCAATATAAAATCGTCATTTATACTGCAGCAGGTGTATTAACTGCGTTAAGTGGGGCTTCTATTCGTATCACTATTGGTATCCTCATATAGACATGACTTATTTTGATTTTTATAATTTTTTCCTCTAATAAAGCCATATTTATAAACATTCTCTAGTAACACGTAAAAATATTAAAAGGTGAAAAGCCTCTTTTGAAATATTGGGTATTAAAAACAGTGACTTTCACTTCCCAACAATTTCACTGTAGCTACTTAAGACTGTGTAAAGTTACGTCCTTAATTTAAAACAAATACAATTGTGTCAGCTGAACATGTTTTTGATGAGTTTTGGAATGCATTTTAAGTGGAGCCCTATTCTGAGCAATCGATCACTAAGAAAAAGAAAGGAGAAAATTATCTTATTCGGGGCTTCATCAATATTCAGCTAAGAATGAGGCCGCTTTCCCTCATGCTGTTTTTGTCAAACACGGCCAGAACGGAAGGTTCGGGTGTTTTTTATAGCCACAAATTTTGGACGTTATATGTAAAAGAAACAAGAACAATTCGAAAAACATACATTTATTACATTTAACGAGACTACATTTCGACGGAGAGCCGCTAGACGCGTCCTGGAGTTCCGTACGTATATGCAGTCATGTCCGGTTAATATACACCCCGTTAACATAAATATCCGCCGCAGTGACCCCACGCATTATCCTATGCTATCGCTAACATTCCTGTTAATCTAGTGGAATCCTGAAAGTATCTTGGTATCACCCTTCGTAGCGATTTATCATGGAGTACGCGCATATCAGCAGCATTACTGCATTTGCAAGCAGAACACTAGGATTCGTGAAGCGTTACCTAGCGTTCGCCTCCCAATACGCAAATCTTTTGCCCTACAAATCGCTCGTTAGGTCAAAGCTAGAATACGCATCTTCTATCTGGAGCCGGCATCGAGTCTATCTTAGTAACGTCATCGAGGCCGTACAAAATAGCGCCACACGAGTCGTTTATTATTCATATTCGTATACTATATCAGCATATCAACATTGAAACGTGAGTCAAGCCTACATGGTATTTCGTGCCGTCGCTTGTTTATTCCTACAAGTTCTATTAATGTTCGCTCGCCCATGCACCGTACATTGTCACCCCCTGCACGAATGTTACAATGCACAGGCCATGAACTTAAAGTTTCTCGTCCCCTCACCTGCACCATAACCTTTCTTAACGCGTTTCTTCCCGTACAGCTTCGTACTGGAAAGGCCTCTCCCACCAGATTGCTGCCATCACCTGCCCATCAGCCTTCATGGAACACGTAACCCATCATCGATTACAATGATCTGTGGCATTAATACTTTTTCACTCGGTATACCCACTTATTATGCAATACGCCTTGGTGTCTCTGAGGAAATGAAGTGATTGAGTGATGTCCCGCTTTTGATGCAACATTCGTGGAGCGAACTGGACGAGTACTCGCCTTTTTGGCTCGCTTTTACGGACGACTAATATTATGAAAGATTGTTCAGGGGGAGAATGGAGGTGTGCGCTATTAACGAGACATCGCAGTCTATCGCAATAATGGGTCTAAAGATGGATCTTATCTTTACAAATGTTCATTAAAATTTCACTTAAGATATATATTAAAACATTTGCTTTTGGCTACAATGAAGTCGCGCGCGCGGAAGAGGCGCGTCAGCACGAATACTAAAGCTCACGCCTAACCTCTGCGACCAGTCCTATTGCAGCTCTCGCATTTATCAGAGATAAATCCTTCCTTGCGCCTTCAGTACCCCTAGGAATTCCGCGTCCATTGCCGTGCGTCGCCGTGAGAGGGCTCAAGATCCACCGACACAAAGAGACAAGAAGCAGTAGTTGCAGCAAAACCTCTTTCCGAAAACTATTGGACCGTCAAAATTCGTCTCCCCGTTCGGCCAGCCAACCAGCGCGCTCAAGTCCCGGAGGGAGCCTCGGCTCTCCCCAAGGAGGAGCTATACCAGTGGCCAATATCGCAGTGCAGACACGGGAAAGGGCCGAAAACCTCCGTCAAAACAAAACATACCGGCCCCGGTACAAACAGAAAACAAGACAGACAAAAAAAGAAGAGTAACGGCACCACTCGCGAAGCCAAACACGATCAACGCAAGAAACTGAAGAGCTATATACCTGCCGCCTAAAAACATTAAAAGAAGAAGGAAAGAACGCCTGTACGGGGACTGCGACGGGGGAACAAGTGGAAGAAGAGGAAGAGCAACCGGGATTGAAACAAGCAGCCCCATTGTTCAATCCCTGGCAGCGGCGTTTCTGGCGCAAGGTCTACGCCAGGTGCGCTGCTCCGATAGCGAAAGGGAAGCGAGCACGTAGACCACGCAGCCTTTATCTCGCACACCGGCGCGCCGTTGGCCGCGCGAAAGCGCAGCAGCGGGCGACGGCCGCAACAAGCAACGATGCGGAAGGAAGAAAATAAAGAAAACAAAGAAACCAAAACTACGATAGAAGAGGCGGAGCTAAGGGGATCCGTTAAAGAAGCTCGGGGATGACTCTGATAAATGAAGCCGCTTCAACGGCAAGCCCGGCGCGGCTGCTGCCGGAATGACGGTATAAGGGAACCGTGCGGCCAAGCGTCGACGTACGGCGGCAACGGCATCGGTGGCGTTGTGACAGCGGCCATCGCTACACGCCGTGACACGGGAGAGAGATCATCTCGCGTTCCAACACGGCTCAATGGGCTTGCCCATAATGAGTTTCTCCGAGTGCCGGAGGAAACCGCACGTTCCATCTTGGGCCCGCTCCGACGACGCGGATTCGTTCGGCTCCGACAAGGGCGCCGGACGCTGGGAAAGTAGCCTCTGTATATGCGCAGCTTTGTGGTTCAAATGCAGCGTCGGCTCAGACTTTCGATCATCGCTTGCCAATATACTTTAGTATAATATATTCGTTGACAGCTTAAGAGGCTAAGGGCGTGCCCTATCATGTTCACCTTCATGCTTCGTAATTGGTTGTTTAGCGTTTCTTTTTACCGACCAATGACGTAATTTGATTGACTACGGAGTGATCTTAAAATGCTTGGAACTCGCCACGTCCTGCGTTTTTTAAATTGCTTTTTTTCTATGTTTCGTTTCTCATTTATCTCCATAGCTTAAGTTATTAGTGGTAAAGACGCAATTTCACCGGCTTGCCCACACCACGTTATTGCTGATTTTGTTTGATACTGTCTCTATCATTCATATTTTCTTTAGGAAAGCCTATTGCGCAACATATTTTTATAGAAAAAGTTACATGGTATACACCGTTCCAAGCTGGGCTTCCTAGCCGGCGCCATTTTAACGAGTGTAGCGCCGCCTACCCTCATCCGGGCATTTGGGAGAATCTGAACCCGCCCGAATGACCGACCGCCATTACTGGACTGTTACCCTGCTCACCGAGTCACACCGATCGCAGCTGCTTCTGCCGGCACGGCTGCCGTATTCGGCGCCCTCGGCTCATCGTCTTCGTCCATGGAGGAAAGCACTATCCTAATTGGTATGTCAGGCATGGGGAAAAGTGCATCCTGCTTTCCTGGCGTCTTTTTGTGGGTAATTTTTGGCGCGGTTCTGGGGCAGTCGTCGCTCCCAAACCGAACTCGGCGTTTCGATCGCTAGCGAAATTGGGGATCGCTAGTGAAATTGAGGATCGCTAGTGAAATTGAGGATTGAACGAAGCCAGGATGGCACGAATTACGGCATGTGAATTTGCGCTGAACTCGAGTTGTCGCAGCTTGGGGGCGCCGGGAACATTTGAACTAACTGCGCGGTTAGCGGCTCAGACCTGCGCTGCCACGTCTGCTTTAATTGAAATAGTAGAAACCTCAAATTTAAATATGAATCGATATATAAATACCGAGTACAAATAGCAAATGCGACGGATCCGTTTTTCTTTTTTTTTATCGTGCCGTTTCCAGGCGAAGGAACGGCACGAGGTTCTCCGCAGTTCGCCGGCCGTCCAAGAAATGGTCGGAGCACACACGACTGCTCTTCGATGGCAAGAAGTCTTTCCTGTTTAAATTCTCCAGCCACCGGCGTCGTAGGTCCGGAGCAGCGGGGAACCGGTGCAGCATAAACATGCCGCACCCACATTCATCCTGTTTGACAGCGTGGGTCTCGCACACTGAATCGGCGTTTATTTTACGTTTTTTTTTGGTTATTTGTACAACCAATTACAGCACAGTGCTGCCCGGTCGATTCTTTTCTTGCATAGGCCATGTCACGCGCGAAAACACGCTATAATATCAAAGCGGCGCCTAACATTGTCGAAACAACTTGCCTCCGTACACTGCGCACGTGCTTTCTAACAGTCCACTCCGTGAAGCAGACGAGCTTTCGAGGGAAAGGGTAAGCGGAGCGTTGGCGCAGCGCTCTGGTTCGAGAGTGCTTTTCCCTTTCTGCATCGACCTACTTGGAACGGTGCATAACTAATAAGAAAGAAACGGTAATTTTTTCACACGAATTTAATTTACCGGTTTGAGCTGATCTTTCGATAAATCTGGCGAGTAATATTAAAAAAAGGAAAACCTGTGTCTCAGGAAAGATCTGATTTCAATTATGTTAAATTTAATACAAGAAGAAGAAAAAAACATATCAAATTTTTAATCGCTTCAAGGAGTTTAAATTCATCTTGAGAGAAACTGGTTTCTCAAATGGTGAACTTCAATCGACTGGCTCGATGTGCATAAGACAAAATAAAATATTCCATTCAATTGCCAAAACAGTAAGGTAGATAAAATAAGTCAGTTGTGTCAAGTCATCGTTCTTCATTAAGCATAAGTTATTCGTTGCGTAAAACAATAATATTCACGAAAATAAAAGATTATAAAATCAACAAACGGGACAAAAAAAGTCCTTGGCAGGAAATATTTTAATACAGTCAACTCATACATCCTTTATGACGTCAAAAACGCATGGCATATCATAATCGAGATTTGTCAAATTAAATTTTTCATAAAAAGTTGATTTTAATAGTGGGTTATACAGCTGTTTCACGGGCAATCCAAAGTGCACTACTGCCCGTGCCACTTAGCATACTACGCTTTAAAGGAGTTCAATCTCATTGCGTGAAATTTTCCCGCCAAAAGGGACAACTATACTTGATGAATTTTCAAAGCTTTTGACTGCTTGTTTAAAATGACAGAGATTGTTATAGACTACAAAGATGACGGACGTTCTTCTTTGATTAGGTCATCGAGCGCTGGCTACACCCAAAATCCTACTTGTGCAATTTGTCGAGAATGAAGTGACCCTGGGCGGTAACTTCCGAAGCAATTGAAGCGGTGAGCGCACGTTAGAGATATTCACCAGAAAACAATAAAACAAAAAAGAAAAAGTGCAATGCACCATGCCAGTGAGTCTGCAATAAAGGAACATTTATTAGTACACGAAACGGATGGGCGTCATTGGTTTCTGTGATTTATCGCTAAAACAATCTCGACACCGTTTTATACGCCCACGACAGCAAGAGTAATTGAATTAAAAAATAGATGAATTTACATTTCATCTCAAATAAGTAAAAAAAATCACTTTTTTTTTGTGTGTTGCAGGGTTCGGGATATAAAAATTATTATATGTCTGGGACGTCAGTTTTCGCTGAGTTCTATTATGATTCCTTCCTAGTTACTTATTACCTTAGCAGTCCTCACGACTTAATCTTTCGCACTCCGAGGCCGAATTCCGTAGAACGCTTCCACATTTCACGAGAAGCTGTTCGAAGCCTTCGTGAATAAGCTCGAAGATATTCCGAAGAAAGCTGAGCTGCACTCTACTGCCTCACACTCTTATACAATATGAAAAAAAAGGTATAATCCATACACTTAATTTCTGTTCAAGAAGAATTCCCACTTCTTAGCTCAAGACCTTCGCTAAAGGCCTAACCTTCGGAAAAACTATCGTCTTCAAAAAAAAAAAAAAAAAGAAACGGACGTTGCATTGGCACTTTTTTGTGCCTCCAAACCTTTCAAACCACTGTATTTATTGTTTTGTTTCTAGTCGTTCATTTAGATGTCTGGAGTCTTTCATAAGATTTGTAACGCAAAAAGAGGGTTGACCCCGCTTTCCTGCACTTTGGTCGAATTGCGGGACTTAACATTTCTCCAGCGAGTTACCGCTTGAATGCGTCACCGAACACCAGCTTAAAAGCGGTTGATGAGACTCGGAACTCAAAAGAAAGATAATTTCAGATTGCTTTCTCGCGATCAATGGTAAATGAACAAAAGTTTTAAAATAACGAAGATTACAATAGATTGTTTTTATTGCGCTGTGAAGTTTTGAATAGGTCGTGCAACTGCACTGCATCGGCTCAGAGGTAAGCTAACTTGATCCCTTCTCTGCCCCTATTGACGATATGGCGTAACGGTTACATGGCGCACTAGGTGCCGTTCAAATAAATGTGTTTCTTTTACCATTTTTTTTACAGGCCAACTTCTCAACATTATACGTACAGCCGTGTAAGGTGTATTGCAACTAGAGTAAAGGCGGCGACTACAATGAAGGGAATTCTGCATAATGGCTCGCAGGCCGCACTGGCAAGCTACAATGAAGATGAGAAAAAACACTTCGCGCGTACTGTTGCTGGATTTTTTTAAAGCAACATCCTGGTTGCAACAGAAGTCGGCCGCAAATAACCCACGGACCGCTTACATAAGCGCAGTGTTCCTGGAGAAGTCTGTGCAGCCGTCGCTAGCTATCTAGATTTCTTTGGTAATCTTTTCTCTGCTCCTTTGAATCGAAAGGCAGGGAGGGTGAACCAGCTAAATTTTAGACAAGTTTATTTAAATAATAAAAAAAGCAAAATACAGTCTTCAAGAACTCTACTAGTATATGTGTGCACTTCTTGAATTCGTACGCAGTTCCAAAGCGCGTTTACTCGCCTCAGCTTCGAGTCTGATTTGGTGTCACTTTAAGATATAGAACCCATCGTACAACGGCAGCCCTCTAGACAGTTCAGCAGTTAAAACGAAATTTAAAAAAGAAAAAGAAAACGATAACATATATATTCGTGCGCGAACTAAGAAGTCTTAAGCCGCGATGGGTCGTGACCTAATTTTTAGCTAATTTGAGGCTTCTAAAAAACTCTCGCTAACTATAAGTAACTCCCAGCGTATAATTAGGGTCAGCGTTTTAATACGAAGTCAATTAAATATAAAATCAATATTTTATAAGTGTGTCCAAGCACGTATAAAAAAAATATTAATCTAAGAGCTTCAACGAGTTAAAAAAAAGTAATGTTAGGAAAGCGAAAAACATTCACGTTGACGAAAAGACAGCCCTCCCACATTCTCCGACTGAGACTCGAGTCCCGTACCTCCGCCCGTTAATTTAACTCGGCATAACGAACCATTAAGAGGACGCGAAAAGAGAAGGCGGCCACTCGACCTTTAGAATCTTCGCGGGATAATTTACCCGGGGCACGCGCAGTCTCTCCCCCACTCCTGCCGTAATGGCAAAAAGGCGCGGGACTCGCAAGAAAGAGGGACGCTAATGGGGACGGCCTGGGGAGCCGGGATTCGAGAGAGGGACCAACTCGAACAATGGGGAGAGCGTTCGTCGCTTCATGGCGGACGCTTCCTGAGGACATGGGGCGCGGGTGCGCATGCGTGAGTTGCCGAAGGGCGAGGAGGAAGGCGGGTGGAGACGCTGAGCCAAGCTGAAAAACGCTTGTAGACGATAAACGCTTTAAAGAAAGCCTAAAAAAATATGAATTTACGAAAATGAAGAAACAAGAAAACTGAAGTTTTTAATGTAGACACTTTAATTACGTGTCTTAAGTTATCTTTTAATCTTATTAGTAAGAGCGTTGTCATCGCCAATTTAGATTTCGACGCAGACCCCACCCTTTAAGGCGCGCCGAATGCAAAAAAAAAAACGTAAAAGCGGAAAGAAAAAAAATTAGCAAAACTGACGTTGTCGGAGGGGTCAGACGACTCTTGATCGCCACTAAGCTAGTTCGGAGGATGCCGACGCTACGCTTTGGACAAAACAGGCGGTAGACGGGCTCGCCGCATGCCCTGCGGCAATCGTAACGCCTCTTTTGCAAAATAAATGCGGTTTGCGTTTAATTTTGCCCAACTGAAAGCACAGGGAAAAACGCTGCAGGAGTCTGCTTTTAACGCAGATTTCTTGAAAAGTGATTCACTTTACCTTTACTAGTAGTAGTAATAATAATAATAATACTTTTTTTTATTCGTTCCCAAGAACAACCAGTTAACCACAGTAGAGTGACACAAACCAAACCACAAGCGACACCAAAACGATATGTATAAACGCACCGCAATTCCAGACAATAGCGCAATTCAAACAGATATTCGACAGGCTCTTTTTGAAAATACAAGTTAGAAAACGGAATATACGAGAAGATACTAGAAAATAGAAATACAAGTTTGAAAATACAATAATTTTAAAATGCTTTAACATGGGGCAACAGGTTATTTAAGAAAATCTACATTCTTGCCAGTGGCGATGGGATAAGATTGAATAGATGGGTTAAATGTACATGGGCCTCTCGACACACCAGGCTGGCGCATGAAACTACAATGATAACACCAAATCACAAACCGAGTGTCCGCGAACTACATTGTGCAAGAGTCAAACTTTCCATCCAATCACTCTTTCTGACAAGCTTTATAACGAGAGTTCACTCAGCGTTCCTTCCTAGTCGTAAAAGCATCTCATATCAAGCTACCTATCCTGCACCATGCGGATAAAAAGCTTATGAACTCTTTCAACATGTGCTCCATCATATGCCGTCAGCGAGCTACACGCTGTGCTGCAAAACTAAAGTCTAGCTCTTGCCAAGGTGCCAAACAAAGCGAACGACGCCTACTGAAATGCAATGTTTTCAAAACTCTCTCTCCCCTGCCCCCCCTTTCCTCGCAGCTTGTATCGCAAACGAGGCTCCATAAACCACGTGACCGCGACGGAGCAGTTGGAAACACTGTGTAATCTAGGCACACTCTAGTGACGGCCCCAATTGGGCTGCGCGTTCTAGGGAGCGGCTTCGAGCCCTAAGGCTGTCTGCTCGCCCTAACGTTACAAGAAGAACAAGCCGAGAAAAGGGAAGGCGGAAGGATGGCGACTGTCTTCTCTCCCTGCTTTAGCTCAACCAGATGCCATTCTTTCCTTTGTCTCACGGTAGACAGCTTTCCGGGTGGGGGGGGAGAGTCTTCGCCGCCGTTTGCTTTTGTGCTCGAGGAAATGGGCGTCGCTGTTGTGAACGCGCGGTGCGTACGCGGCGGTGGCGAATGGCCCACGAAATGAAGATGCCCACGGAAGGCGATTTGGCTATCGTCGAGGAGCGGCGCGAGAACGGGTTGTCGAGCGTAAGCAGGGAAGGGTGGGGGAGGCAGGCGACCCCTTTGATTTCTTGCGCACAAATAAGGGTGCGTTCACGCGACCGAAGGGTGCTAAGATGTTAGAGAGACGCGAAGTCGCATGTTCGAGAAGCCTTTCTCTGATGGTGCGCATAAGCGCACTTCTTTTGTACCTTCTGTTTCTTGCCATGTAATGTTGACAGTGCTCTAAGTTTGTTTTAGTTAGTGTTCTTTTTGCTAGTCAGATACCGCAGGCTGGAGGTTGTACTACGCTGGCTAAATTGCTCATCTGCAGCCGAGACACCAGACCCTCATTGGGGCTGAATAAACATACACAGAACACAAATATTTTTACCATAAGAGAATATAATTGGCAATGGGAAATTGGGAGTAGAGCCGTGAATAGATAAAGAATGGTCATTGGGGAGGCGCAGGCACAGCCAGAGCGTGCACCAGACGCAGAAAAAGGGCTTGACATGCTCTCTTGGCCAACCAGAAGCCGAAAAGAATCCCCTAGCGGTGGTAGCGAGGAACAGTTTTAATCATAGGTATATGTTGCTATATTGCTTTAATAAGCGCGTAAGAGTGAAATGTAGTTACCCTTCATGGTTGAAAATAGGGTGCACGTGATGTTTCGATCATGATCATGCAGAACGATGTAAGAAACGAATGTGCCGCTCCACTCTGTTTTGCTCGGACAGAATGTGACCGCTCGGAGGGCAGATTCCCGGCCCTCGGAGCTTGGCGTTTCGATTATGTCGATCGTTCCTCTAGTCGCATTCTTCCACCATGATTTTAGACGACCGCGATTGAAATATCACGGGCCCTATATTTTCAGTGACCGATGCTTACTTCGACACACTTATTAAGTTAGTTTATTGTGATCACCACCACGGCATTATTTCCGGCTTCTGGTTGGCCACATTCGAATTTGTGAAGACGAATCGGAACACGCCCAGCCCGCTTTCCGTTAATGGCGCCTCCTCATTTGTCTCCTATACTTCCCAACGAATGGCCAAACTCTCTACATATACGGCTCTCACGGGAGCACTCTGTGTGAGTCGTAATTGTTCGTTCGTTCGTTCCCTGTGGCCAGTTTTTGAGCCTGTTAAAATCGCCTTCACTGGCTCATGCTGTTCTCTTTTGTATAATAACTTGATGGGAATTGTTTGAGTTAGTGACAGCACCAACGTGAAGAGTGAGACGTAGGACATTCTACCGGCGACCCTTTGTGGTTCTATCAATAGGTGCGCTTGTAAAGCTCATCAGATTATCGAGGGTTTCTTCGAGAAAGATCTTGTATAAAAATGAAGGACGTTTACAAATCCCTACAATGCGAAACAAGAGCGCAGCTCTTGAGGAGGAGGAGGAGGGAACATACCCTCCGCTCCTCCTCTTCGGTTCGGGTTCACGGCTTTCGGCCTCCTCCCGTCCTCATCTTCCCTCCTCCTCCCTCCTCATCCCATCTTCCTCCTCCCTCCTCCTCCTCCTCTTTCCCCGTCCTCTTTTCCTCCTCCTCTCCTCCTCCCGTTAAATTTTCACGCTAAATGTTCCTCAAAATTTGGCGAAAACTCCCCCGCTAAATTTAGCGGGTTAAGTTTCCCCGCTAAAATTAGCGGGGAAAACGACGTCACATGACTTCGTGTCACGTCACCCATGAACAAATTCAGTTTCTCCCCTGGATTTAGCG